>PNEQ01054473.1:0-10960 GCA_003012365.1 Medauroidea extradentata
TATATATATATATATATATATATATATATATATATATATATATATATATATATATATATATATATATATATATATATATTAACAACTTACATTGTTTCGTAAAATTTAAAATTGTAAATCTAGACCTATACCTGCACAATGGGAGCACCACTACCCTCTAAACTGAAAAGTCTATGGCCACATTCAATTTGAACGTCTAAGGACCCTTACCGCGTTTCAAGCCCTTGAAAAGTGCATTGCAGAAGTGACGTCACACGTGCTGCTGTTCATATTCACAGAAGGGGCTCATATGCACCCTAGAATGTCCCCTTCAGCTAAGGGGAACTAGCCACTTATCCTTATCGAGAGATTCGAATTCACGAAATGCAACCTACTACATGAAGGGAACAAGGGCTTTGGGCAAGTGATCAAGGGCACGTTGCACTGAAATCAAACATGGCCTTCATCATCTTCTATCGGAATGAATGTCATTTCAGTTACCGATTACTGATTAGTTACTTGCTAATTGGCATTTCTCAGTAGTATATTAAGGGAAAGGATTGGGGATCACCACTATTTGACCTCCTCCTGTCATTTTCCAAATTCTCATTAATGTTGAATCGGCCTGTGATTATTTAAGATGGTGCTCCCAACTAAGTGTAGTGTGACTGGATTTATTTGCTTGGACGTACTCCATTGCAAAATAAATGACTGTCAAGAGAAAACCAAAAATAAGACAAGAAAACACCAATAAGCAGAGTATGCTTTAGTCATCAGGATACATACACAACATGAAATTCCAATACTGGAATTGGGTCAGATAGAACAAGGAACAAACAGAAAATAAATGAAATAACAAAAATCTAAAAAGGAAACGTAAGTAGACGATGCGACACAACGATGTGAGGTATAAACCCCACACAGCAGATATCAGACACTTACAGAAATACATCAAAGGACACAACAATGAGACAAAACAAAACACAAAGGTATCAGACACAAACAGAATACAGGATGAACACAATACCTACACAAAATAAAGTCAGTTTTGTGTGCAGTATATGTGTAGCAAGTTTGATGAAATTTTAAAAACTATTTCTTAAGATATGTAATGCTTTGCCGAAAAAATACAAATGGCAGCCATTTTGAAAATATGAACAAGGATGAACGAAATTCATAAAAGTAAAGTCAGTTTTCAATGCAGAATATGTGTACCAAGTTAAATTCTGAAAAATATTTCCTAAGTTATGTAACACTATGCTAACAAAATATAATAGGCCACAATTTTGAAAATATGAACACAAGGTGAACGAGATACACAAACGTAAAGTTAGCTTTGTATGCAGATTACTTGTAGCCAACCAAGTTTATGAAATTCTGAACATTTTTCCTTAGACGTGTAGTACTATGCGCTACCGTATTTAAAACGGCCGCAATTTTGAAAATACTGTATGAACAAATGATGAACAAAATTCACTAAAGTGAAGTCAGCTTTTTGTGTAGTATATGAGTACCAAGTTTGATGAAATTCTTACATACGGTTCATAAGATATCTAGCTTAATCAAAAATACTAAAATGGCCACCATTTTGAGAATATAAAAATGGCGTAACGAAATATATAAAAGTCAAGTCAGGTTACTAAGTACTATGTGTGTAGGAAGTTTGATTAAATTAGATCAATTGGTTCAAAAGTTTTTTTTTTTTTGGGATGGGGGAGGGGAACAGACAGAAAGGTGATCCCGTCAGTAGATTTTGAAGTACGGCAGTTTAAAAATGCCCATTTGAGCTATTTTGGTCGGCTTTGAGCACGGTAGCTTAACAGTGACATTTATTTGTTTGTATATTGTAAATATGACTTGTCCGATATCTTTGTGCAAAAATGTACACAAAAACAGATCTAAGGATGCAATAAACTAAATCTAAATTTAAATTCCGTTCAGGGGCGGCGGAGGGGGGGGGGGCAACTACCTCCCTGGATTTAGAATTTTAAGTGTATAAAATTAGTTTTTTGTATTTTTTATTTAAATATTGCTAACTTAAGCACATAAAACTGAAGTTTTATTATTTAAGTTTCTAATTTATACACGCTTAATTATTAAAAAAGATGCAACAAGGCCACTCGCCGAAAAAAAAAATCTTCCTTTTCCCTCCAAGAAAAACCTGAAATGACGCCCCTGAGTGTGTGGACTAGTTTAGTAGGAAAACGTATTTACGAACACACTGCCACGCGTTGTAGGCGGCCTCCTTAATCGCTTGAACATGTTGCGTGATAACTCGGGCGGATTTCGGGATGACTGCCATCGAGCAATCCTCTAGCACACGGCACGTAGTTTGCACAGCTGATGTGGCGGCGAAGTTGCAACACGGGTTGAAAGAAAGAGAGATAGAGATCGTGAATCACTCCGCAAACAAGAAATAACACGGCTCCGTTATCGCACCGAGTGCTCCTAGATATGTCACGTGCCATATGGGCGCTTCGAATTACTTTTTTTTTTTATCTCATGTTCGTACACGCACGATTACGCCGCGGAATACGGCGAACGTTTTGTGATGCACGGTGCAAGGGAGACCACAACGAATGGGTACAAGGTCGTGGCGACATCTACTAAACTTCCCGTATCGGATAATGTTATGGCAGACGCAGTCAGCTCATTGGGAATTTTATCATTTGATTCACCTGCCATTTGCTGAGAAGTCGGTGTAGACAGGTTGAAGAATTTCTTGGACATCAGCAGGGGCAGATTTAGGTGGAAGGGGGCTGGGGACCACCCCCCATCCTTTTTTACCCTTCATGCATAGTTTATATTACAAATTTTTAAAGTGATACATTCAATTTTTTGTTTAGAAAATGTCTTAAATAGCACCGTTTTGCATCTTAAAAACTAATTTTTTTTCTGGGGGAAGGCCTCCGGATGCCTCCCTTCTTCGATTCGGTTTTTTGAAAATAGATTATTTTTTGGAATGTCCCCCCCCTTCCCCCCTTACCCAAAAAAAAACCTAGAGCTAGATCCGCCACTGGCCATCAGGTCGACACTTTTGCTAAAAGTCATTAAACATATGCACTGCAAGCTAAATACTCGTACATAGAAGGAACATGAGTGAAAATGCTTTCCATACATTTTTAGTTTTACCAGGAGAGAAAAGTTTGGTCTACCATTCAGTGCGAAAATAATGAGTGCAACGAAGTGTTTATAACTATCATAGAACGAGATACTTTTTGGATAGTAAAAATTAAGATAGAGGTAAAAATATATATTTAAAAAACACAATTTTTTGCAGTGTATGGCCACATATGGGTTTTGTTATAAATGTCAGGTATCACAATCATCTCACGCGCTCAGGAAAGAAAAGGAGTAATATATGTTACTAAGAATTCATTTTTTTCATCTTCGTAAACTGTCGAGACCTCGCTATAATTGTAAAATTGCTGTTAACTCTCTTCGATTTGTCAATAAAACTATACACAACACTGGACAGCGTGTGGCAACAATGCTGCAATTGGAAGGGATGCAAGGCATCGGGCGAACTGGATTATCGTTACCGATAGTAAGTTTAATTCTAATACAGGTTAGAAAGAAAATATGTTTTACTATGGGAATGCCTGGCACGGGGAATATTTCTGCCACTAGTTTCGATTCAATCGCTAATGTATCAGATAAATACGAAACCGTAGAAAAATGAAATTAAAATAAATTAGGAAATGATAGAAGTAATTAAATTTAATTTTTAAGTGAAAAGATGCCGATTTCGCGTTTTAAATTATCAACATAATGTAACTTATAATTCAGGAAACCTCTGTGGTTGGTCAGTTTGGTGCACTAACGATACCAGCGCTCAAGCGGCAGGAATTTTCCCTGTGACAAACTTATAACATTGATCTTTATAACCTGTAGTAGAATTAACCTTACCAATAGTAACTGCAAGCGAGTTATTTGAATTTAGTTCGAAAGGCCTTTTTGTTTAAATGCTCTACGATAGAAAAACTGAATTGCGCAAACAACCGATATCGTATCAAGTTTATTCCACAATTATCATCACACTAGACATTGAACTATTGTACTGTTATAGGAAATAGCGTACATTTAACATACCTATGTTGCAGTCAGTCTCAGTCAACCTTGACGACATGAAAGATGATGACAAATGTGCCACTTTATCTCGTTCCTTGGTTTTCTTTCTGTATTCTGCTCCGGAAGGTTCACTTAAAAAAAATACTTATTAGTCACTGCAAAATATTTTGTTAAAATGGACCTTACCAAATTTTTTTGTAGCGGTTACAAAATTTTTTTGTAGTCACTGCAAAACTTTATTGAGAACAGCAAATTTTTTTTGTGGTCACTATAAAAAAATTGGTAGGGTCCATTTTAACAAAATATTTTGCAATGACTAATAAGTTTTTTTTTTTATTCCAGTGTTTCTTTGACATCCTAAGCGGTCAATTTCACTAAGCTTATTTACTACAAAAATATCCACCGCGCCCACAAACAACACAACCGACGGTAGGCACTGTCCTAAATATGTGGACTATAGACACGACACGCCATGCCGAACTTTGTTAACTTGGGAACAGCTCTGTCTTGCTTTGCTATGACTCATACCACCTGGACGATTAACTATGCCATATGCAGTGCGGTGCGCCACCGCTTCCTCACATTCAATTACACACACACACTCTCTCTCTCTCTCTCTCTCTCTCTCTCTCTCTCTCTCTCTGTGTCTACTTTCTTCGTATCAAGGATTCACCCAGCTTTTTTTTTTTTTGTTAAAAACTGCTTCAGATTTTTGCTCCTTGTAGTTTAAAATAAATACGACGTTATATCCTACATAAGGCATTCCTGGCATGAAAATTTAAAAACTTATAACCATTAAGTTTCAGTTGTAGAAATTACGGGGGAAACGATTTCGGCGCCCCCACAGCTTGGCGCCCGGGACACATGCCCAGCTTGCTCCCCCCTAGTTGCGGCCCTGCAGTCGTGTTCGGGAAGGAGAACAATGAGAGCTGGAGAGGGGGGGGGGAACCACGAAGCGCACCAATGTTATTAGCAACTCCACTACACGATGTAACTTACTATTCCGAGTTACAACAAACCAAGTGCACACACACACACCGCTCCATTGTAGCGCATATTCAATCATTCCTGGTTGCATACTTGGTAGGCAACAGTGCTTTCTTGAGTTATCAAACAAGTTAGAAAGTTTTAGCAAAATGCATTTCTTTATTGCCGCCATTTTATTATGTTTGGTCACAAATAGAAAAAAATTTACAGTCCAATAATTTTTTTTAAAATAAAAAATAACGGTCATGCATTTCTTTTTCAACCTGACTTAGGTGTATTAAACGTGCAAATCCTTCGTGTTATTATTTATTTCAGTTAAAATATTTGGTAACCAGACATCTGTTTCTGTCAAGAAAGCGATTTCATAAATATCACTATCTCTAATATTTTCTCAAATTTTGGAAGCGTCTGCAGCTCTTGATATTCGACTGGAGGATGGGTTCCGTATACCAAACTTTCTGTTTTCACATTAGCAGTACTCGTTTGAATTTTGTCGACGTGTTTCAGATACGCACTGCACATGCATGTAGACCAGTCCTTCACAAATGAATTTATCATCGGACGACTTGCATTAATTTTACAATTACCCGAGATACTTGGCGACCGAAAGAAAAAAGAAATGCAGTAATTTATAGTCCTAGTATTAAATTATATAACTCAACATCACTTTAATTGAACATACGAAAACACATCATAGTCGTACGTACAGATTACAATGAATGAACTTACATTTAAGGGGCCTCCCTACTTGTGATTGAAATACGGTGCAGCAAGTTGCGATTATTATTATATTTACAAAACTACTAAACGCGCATTGTATTTGTACATCTACGAAAAGAACACACTTCAAACTATGTCGCTATAGTTTCAAAAATGCTGCACGTTTATTAGAAACATTTATTTCGGGCCCTTCAAAATGGCCAAAAGTGGGTTTTCCAGACTGCTGTATCTAGAAGAATAACAATGGGATTAAAAATACACAAATATAGAAACAAGCCTTAGACTTTGAACTATGTTGCCTACAAATAAAATAATGTGGTCACCGCTTAAGTCCCATAGGATAAAGGATAATATAGGCAGTTCGGAATAAAGTGAGCACTCAAAAAAACACTGCTAAAGTTCTATTTTCAGCGAATTCGTATCTTTCCGCGCGTAACGGCTAATGACGGAAAATGTGGCTGTGTCTCAAATAGCCCAGAGAGCACTCTCTCGCACCCTCTTGACGTCACAGAGTGTACTCTCTGGTGTCCCAAATTCGAGGGAGAGTGGGCGAAAGGGAGAGTGAGCCAGAGTGAGCGACGATGCTCCCTCTCGCCCACTCTGCGGGAAGACATCTTTGATTTCCTTCAAATTCAAACCATAACCTAAAAGTGGAACTGGAAAACGTGGAAAGCATTTACTGTGAGTTTTCTGCACTCATTTATTTTCCTAGCTTTCCTTTTATCACGCTAGGTTGCAGTGCTTTGAGGGTGCATCCGAGGGTGGCTGTCTCAATTTAATTGAAGAGTGAACCAGAGTGGGCGAGAGTGAGAGTGAACACACTCTTATTTGAGACCCGGCCTAAGGACTGACTCACAATGCGCAGTCAGCAGTCGACTGCCGACAGTCGAGTGCTGGCAGTTGGAAGTCGAATACAATTCACAATGTGTAGTCCAGCAGTCATTATGTTTTATGCATTATTTTTAAAAACTGCTATGTAATAATCGGCCATGTTTTGAACAAATTGTTTTTAAATTTGTAAAATTGCTTAGTTTGCTTTTAGAACCATATAAAACAATATTTGTTTACATCACGTGATTACGAGAGTAACGCCTGATTGGTTGGAACTTTTCGGCAGTCCAACAGTCAGAGATAAAGTTTGCCATCTCCGACTGCTGAACTGCGGACTGCACATTGTGAATACACACATCTTAAGGTACGTATCAATCTCTGACAGCGGACTGCCGACTGCGCATTGTGAATCAGGCCTCGTGTCACTTAATGCTTGCGCTTGCAAGATAAACGTTGCAGTCAGTAGGAATGTATACAGTTTGTTTGATAAAACATGTTTACGACTTATATAAAATTAAATTATGTCGATTTCAGTTGCTTTTGTTTCAATATGGTTGTATTTAAATATGAAAATACATGGAACTATTTTGCGTAATTTCGCTGTCAACCATGTAAGCAGTAAGGTAACTAGAGTTAATGTAAAATTATTATGGAATAAAGGCTAGTGATATTTTTCAAAGGTTCAATTTTTAGTGTTCACTTTATCCCGAACGGCGTATAGTGAAGCACTGCACACCAGCTGAGTGGTTTGCGCGGAGAGGCGATAATGCACTATATACGTCCGTCAACAGCAACCTTACTGCTCCTCCCTTACACACAAAAAAACGTAACCTATCTAGGGAGGCCTTTAAAAGTTCAGAGTCAGCCAAATATACCACTACATCACACTAGGACATTGAGCTAGGTTGTGGTACTGTCCCAAACATGAGCTGAGTCACATCACTGGTCTGTTTCGATGGGACTAACTAACCTATATTTATATTAGAGACGCTGTCCTGTGCTGGCAGACGCTTATTTATAAATGGCTTGCGATAAAGTGATCACGAAGACCACTGTGTATAGAGCAAAAATTTAAAATTATTATTTATTGTGATCTAAGGCCGTAACTTTTGAGTTCGTTGCCACCTACAGACACTGTTTGTTGCTTATGTTGCTATCTTTACATTAAGGCCTCGCTCTCTAGTTTAGCAGTGGTTTCGAAAATATTTTTTGTAACGCAAATTAATACTCATATAAAAAATTCCTTCGGCAGTTTTAACACTTATATATCAACGTTTGTGTATGAATTTTTATGTTGCAATACACCAAACTAATTTTTTTTTAGATTTTTGCCTCCGAAATAGTACACATTGTGTTGTGAAAATATGCCAAATGAAGGAAAAAAATTTTGTTCGCAAACGGTACATTATTTTAAAAAACTCTTACAAAATTATGTATCGTATGACTGTACACTGTCTCAAATTTTTTCAAAGCATTTGGGTAAAAAAATATTTGAGTTATTTGCAATTGTTTGAAATAAACGAGAGATCATGGCCTTAACTAGTGCCAGGAAACTACAAATTAAATGAAAAGGAAAAAAATAACTAGAGCTTCAAAAGTTCTCATTTTATCCCCAACCACTCTTATACATATGGTTAGACTTAAGATGAGGGAGGAAGGGGGCAAAACGCATGTGTCCCCCTACGTTTCTCAAAGCTTTAAAAATAAATGTCTGCGCGTTGTAAATCTTTAATGTGCCAGCGGCGTCATTTCAGATTTTTCTAGGGGAGGGGGCAAGATTTTGTTTTCCGGCGACAGTGACCTTGTTGCATCTTTTTCATTAGTTAAGCATGTATAAATTAGAAGCTTTAATAATAAAACTTCAGTTTTATGTGCTTGAGTTATTTAAATTTAAAAATACAAAAAATATATTTATACACATAAAATTATAAATCCAGGGGGGGCGTTTGCCCCCCCTCCTTCCTGTGGCCCCAAATGACGCCCCTGATGTGGGCATCAGTATTTATTTTCGTGTTTTTATACAGAATGATTGCTGTAGTTATACATTTCCAAGCAAAATGTCAGTGGTCGCAGTAGAACTGCAAGCCAGGGTTGCCAGATTATAAACAAAGTAGTCTCGTACAAAGAAGAAAAAAATTCCGTACAAGGCATCAAAATTCTCGTAATACATCTTTTGATGACCTTTTTTTCGCGCACCTGCGTGCTACAAACACCTTACAGGCCCGGCCATTAATAGTTTTCTGGTCTCGAAATTATCGTATAACAGCAATTTTATATCGTACATCGTGTAAAATACACCCTAAAGCCTCGTACAAACACGAGAATTCTCGTAGATCTGGCAATACTGCTGCAAGCATGTCCGCAAGTAAAGGTCTACTACAGGTTAGAAAGATCAATGTTAAAAGTTTGGCGCAGGGAAAATTTCTGCCGCTTGAGCGCTGGTATTGGTGAGTGTAAACTGACCAATCACAGAGCTTTCCTGAATTTTTTAAGTTACATTAAGTTTATAATTTAAAATGCGAGATTGACTTTCTTTTCACTTTAAAATTAAGTTAAATGACTTCTGTCGTTTCCAAGCCTATTTAAATTTAATTTTACTATCTTGCCGATAGCAGCGAAACTAGCGGCAGAAATTTTCCCTGTGCCAAACTCTTCCATAAGAAAACTTAGTTTCTTTCTAACCTATAGTAGCAATCAGTGGCGTAGCCAGGATTTGTGTTTTTTTTTTTCAAATGAGAAAATTTTGTTAAGGGACACCGATCCTCACAATTAATGCGGGGGGTTCTCCCCTGGTAAAATTTGGGTTTCAAGGGGCAAAATAATGCTATTTAAGCAGTTTTACTAACGAAAAATTGAATATAACAGTGGTAGCAATATTAAGTTTTTGTTTTAAGATGAAAAAAAAATTGAGTGAAGAATGTTACTCATGATTGCTCGGAATACTCTCTAACAGATTTAGTTCACTCTAAATCTGAATTAGTGAATATTCACTTATTCACGCCGATGGATGGAGCAGTTTCAACAAACTTAATCAGTGAGAAACCACTGTGAAATCGGTGACTATTCACTGATTCCGGTAGAGTGCCAACATTCCACAAGTTAATTAGTGAATGTCCACAGATTTTCCAGTAATTTTTCACTGATTCAATAAGTGAAAACTGTTTTTTTTAAAACAACTGAAAAAACCGGTGAATATTCACTAATTCACTTGTGAGATGTTGGTACTCTTAAAGGAAAACAGTGAATATTCACAAATTAAGTCGTGACTTCTTTCACTGATTCATATTGTTGAAACTGCTCCATCCCTCAGCGTAAATAAGTGAATATTCACTAATTCAGATTTAGAGTGTTGATTACTAGCATTAATCTAGAGCAAATGTGATACTTACGTACGAAATTTATACATAAATTCTAAATTGCATGGTTTAATTTTTTTGTCCGTATTTCGAGGGGGGCGGGGTGGAACTCGGAACCCCCCCCCCCCTTTCCCGTCTAGGTCCATGGTAGCAATAACCTTACCGCAAGCACACGGATAGCCGTGATTTGCGCGTGTTGGCAAACCTGCGAGGGTGTGGCTGTGTGTTGACAGAGGCCTACGTCACAACCACACGTGGCCAGGTATTGGTGCGACACGCGGGGGCGTGCGCGTACGTACGTGTTCGACGCTCGTGATAAAACATGCTAGGAGTACCGCGGCGCCATTCCCTCCCGACGACCGTTATACCTACGCACACGCGTTGCGACACGTAACTCCGTATTTCATCAGATTTACGTCACAAATGTTTGGCCACCTACTCGATCCGCGCTGCACTCGGTATGTTTTCAAAGATTTCGATATGATTAGAGCGATAAATTTAAAGAGCTGCATATTTTTTTAATTGCCTTTTACGATACTATACTTACCGCGTTTGAAGTACGGAAACAACAGACAGGAGATAAGATCTACACTGGCTCTTGCGTCAAACATTACGCGTAGGGCACGAAAACAGCGTGCAGTGATATCTATGAGACTTTAAGAGGGCGTGGTACATAATTCAACGTTAAAAGCATTAATCTATAACTGTAGGTTTCTTGAAGCCAATTTGCGAAAATTAAACAATAGCAATCATAGACAATAGTTTTAGCCAACGTTTCAAACAAAATTGTTTCCAGTATTACGAACTTCTGCTTGACGCCGGAACATCATGCATTTAACTGCGGCGCAAGAGATCACGCGTAACGAATTAGTAATTCTGGATAAATATTTACTCATAATGTTGGTAAATACCATTATCTAGGATTGTCAATGAGTATTTTATCCACATTGGCTTCGAAAAAAGTGAACAAATCAATTGATGTTTTCAGCGTTTGTTTATCTACCGTGCACTCTTAA
>PNEQ01054473.1:11060-24115 GCA_003012365.1 Medauroidea extradentata
GTTTTTTTTTTTTTTTTTTTTTTCGTAGATAAAGATATCGAACACACGTTCAGTAGTGTTTCTTAGAAAAACTTTCTCCTAACACGTTACAACAACGTCTATGCCCCAGCTGTACAGAGCTCTTAAATTAGTCTATTTTGTGACGCATCATTGAGAAGAACTATCCAATCTTCTGGAATATAGTTTCCACGCAACATTCCAGAGAAGGTTTGGTTTGTTATCATCTTCTTTATGGTATGACAAGTTCTTGGATTTATAGGTATACTTAGGGTGTAAGTTGTTAGCAGCAGTGTGAGCATTTTTGAAGACTGTGTTATCGGTAGTAGTAATAATAATAATAATATATTTTCTGGTTGCAAACATTAACTAGAGGTTACAAAGTAAAAATTGGCAAAAAAAGCAAGTAGAACTTCAAGAGCGTTAGTTTACCGTGAATAACATCAAATTTTTGTATTTAATAAAAAATTCTGAATTTTTAAATAAAAATTAAAAATTTGAAAATTTTTGACTATCGCACTTGAACACTCTACAGTTTTGTAGTGAAAATAATGGCGTAGTGTCAGTCGAATGTTTTTGTGTTTCTGTTTTACGAGTCATGTTAGTAATTTTACTAATAGTGTGAATTTTTTTTTTTTAATTTTGAGAGGTCGTAATAACATATATTTTAAAAAGGCATAGAAGCATAGTTTAATGTGTATTTCCTTCTAACAGAGAGATGTATTGAAAATAAGTTGATCAGTTTCGTATGAAACAGAACACTGTCCATGTACCAGACGAGAACTTCACTTAGCTTAAGGACGCTGCCTAACTCGGAGTCTTGGTAAGAGAAAGGATAAGGTATTACATGTGAAGCTGAAGAGTTGGCTGGAATAAAGACCTTATTAAGAAAATTGCATTATAAGTTAATGGCTGGTAAATATTTTGGAGAGATTCGTTTTTGTTTTATTCCACGTCCTTCTTGTGTGATTTTTCTTAGTACCAATAAACAGTAGCTTCTTACATTACACACATTAATAATATTTATTTTAAACACAGTCACAGATAAAACAGCAATTATTTATAGTATAGTGATACCAGCACAGGTAAAGACAAAATTCATAACTTGGTGAAGAATTGAGATACCAATACAAAAATTTGTGTGTCTTCTGTGGACATAATGGAACAAGATAAACTGTTTGCCGGAAAGAAATGCCTAAGCTTACTTAATATGCCTTTATTCCAGCCAACACCTCTATTATATTCAATTGAGTGCATTCATCTTTCACGACATCGCCTTCGGACGGAAAATATTTTATGTGTTGGGAAGAAGGAATTATTACTACAGGAATAAATTTTTCGTGTTTTTTAGTGGGGAGGAGGAATGAAAATACGTATTTGTTAATAGTTTTAATGGCACTGGAAAAAAAAATCTTAAAAAGATCGAACACAAATCTGCGGTGTTTTAGGAAAGTGGCATAACTCGAAAATTGATTCAAGAACATGAGCATTTTTACATGTTATTTTCTACGTCTGTGCAAAATGATATAATTGTAACTGTGAAGGGAACAGCATTTTTCGACTTCTCTCGCTTTGCCCAAACTTAACAGAAATGTGAGCTGCACCGAAATGAACAAAACAGTCAGCGGTGGTATGTATGTAGGTATACAAGGTACTGAGCCACGTATATCCTAATACAAGTCAGCATATATTTCCCTAGCCTTGTTCTTCCCTGGGCTCTAGGGTAGGCCGGCTGCTGCCATCCTGACTTCAGTTTTCCGTGTTTTCTCGAAATCGCTCAGGTGAATGCTGGTATGGTTACTTAACAAAAACCATGGCCGACTCCTCTCCCAACTTCTGTCATTGTACCAAGTTTGTGTTTTAGGGCCGATATTATAAACCTCTTTCGAATGACAACTAACTGCTATCCCCATAGAGAAAGCATTGGTGAGCAGTCTGTTGTCATTTGAAAGAGGTCTATAGATACGGCCCGCTTTGTTTACTACCTTTGAAAGAATCAGCCAACACGGAGAAGAAGATTTTAAACAAAACCGACCAAAAATCTTTTATATATGCTCTCGTTTAGGCGTAAAAAACTATCATCGCTAAAAAAAATGTATAAACAAAAGAGCATAGCAGTAAAGGCGCTGCCTACCCTAGATGTATGGTAAGATAAGTGGGCTTTACGTATCGTCGACAGCGAGGTCATTAGAGCCTGGAGCTCTGACCACTCAGCCACGGAGTCGGTCATTAACCAATAGTTAGAGACCTGTAGGTAATTATATAATTAACGAAATTCTGTTTAATCGACTTTTTAGTCGTAACCGTATAATTTATTTTTTTAAAAGTAGTTATTACGGCATAAACAATTTTTAACAAAATTACCAAACAGATTTTTGATATCTACTCTCGTTGAAGCTTTAAAAAACTTAAGAAGTAGCAGAAACAACTTGAGCGCTGGCTATGAGTGACGTGAAATGAGCGTAGAGAAGCGACGGAATACAACGACGAGGGGAAGATGAGAGCTCTCTGAGAAAACCCATCACCCAGCAGAAACGCCCACCTCGTTTCCCACAAGCGAAAATCGTGAGCAATCATATTGAACCATACCAAGTTGAAATCGAATTGCAGTGTGTGAGGCAAATTGTCGGACAACTATACCCTCGCGCCTCAGCCCACTCCTCTCCCTTCGACCGAAACTAAGAAGAGGCCAGATATGTATGGCTAACTTGTGTTTATCACGAGCTCCACCTATTGAGCGATCTTCGTGGCAAAGTGAGTGAGAGACTTTGGTCAGTGTTTAACGCTGTTGCCTGGTTGGCCTGCTATAACCTTTTGTTGTGCGGGTAGTATTTCGTGTAGCTGTCCACACTACACAGCGATAACCATTGCGCTCTTCTACTGTGTGAGCTATCTAGGAGGAAGCCGGCATCGGAAGGGGAGGAGGGGTATGGGAGATGAGAACTTTAGTAAGGTATCGGTGTCGGTGGAATTCTGTCCCGCGGCTTGTAAAAAAAAAGGTATAAAAGCTCAAGGACAAATGCCACCTTCCCCTCCATTGCAAATCACTTTCGTGCATCCTCAGGGGGTTATCTTACTGCTTATCTCTTCGCTCGCCTTGACAGAATCGGCGCCTCGCCACCCTGCACCCGGTAGACGGTCATCTTCCCAGCGATGGTATGTTCGCTCTTCTGTACACTTTGCCACTGCACCAAATATTTTTTTTTAAAACCTATTTTTGCCTTTTTGAGATAGATATATGCCATCACGGATCAAATTCTCACAGATGTCAAACCAGGCAACAAACAAACATCGAGGTGTTCATCATTGGTGAGGGGCGACATGAAGAGAGTATGGAGAAACGCCGGTATGAAAGGGCGGAGGGGGGGGGGTGGAGATCTCCGAGAAAACCCGGCATAGCCCGACACGATCCCCATATGCGAAAATCCGGGGACCGACCCCGTCGGGAATCGAACCTTGGTCGCCTTGATGGGAGGCGAATGATCTGACCATTCGACCACCGCGGCCATTTCGTGGTAAAGTAATGAGGATGCTAATCACACGAAAATAAAATGTTAATATTATAATCGCACATTGCCCCTATGCAACATGCAGCTTGCTTGAAGTGGAGCAATGAGCATCCACGGTGCGGAGATTCAAGCACCGTTCGCAATATTTCATGGTGCAAGTAGGCAGGTGAGTATGGAAAGTAAAGGCGAGCATTCGAAGCTACTTTATGAGAATGTGAGACCCGGGTCGGCATAAACCTGAGGCTCCCATCCATTTATATATGCAGTGAAAATGTGCGCTTCTAATCCCTCTTACTTTCCTGATATGTCAGCTGCATTGACATAGCTCTGACCTGGGCAATTCTGAATATCAAGGTCGTTGTCTTTACATGCATTATAAACTTAAAATATTTATTTCACAGCTACCAATGTTGTTTAATTGGAGTTTTAGAAAATCCCATTCATTTTATGTTTTTAATCCAAAAAGTGTGGCCCCGGGGCAAATTCCCCTTTCCCCCCTCCCTCCTAGACGCGGCCCTGCGAGCATCTCGTCAAAAGTGCGGACATTAAGGAGTGGTATAAGACAATTTGATTGTATTTTCAGTTTCTGAACAATAACGGTTTTTCAAATTGTATTATCAAAATTTTCTTTTCGACAAAGCATAGGACATATACTTGGTAAACTGCTTGACATAATTAATAATGGAATTTATCAATAGTTTGTCATGCAGAGTCATTGCAAGAGAATTATAGGTTAACTTTTCTCTTGCAATGATTCTGCATGACAAATTAATTAAAGATTACTTTATTATTTATGTCAAGTAGTTTACCAAGTATATATCCTATGCTTTCTCGAAGCGCATATTTCGATAATACAATTTGAATGAATGTTATGGCTGAAGAACTGAGAATACAATAACATTGTCTAACACTGAGACAGTCAACTGTAGACAAGGACAGGCGCTGGGATGGTATGGTAAGTGGGCTTTATGTCTCGTCGACAACGAGGTCATCAGAGACGGGGACAAACAACTTAGTACAATGACTGGAGCTGGGAGAGTTTACGGCCATGGTCTCAGTTACGATTTCGGGAAACCATGGAAAACCAAAATTAGCATCGCTGGATCAAGGACTCGATCCTGGGTCTTCTTGAAAGCGAGTTCAATGTGTTACCGCTGTTACACGACGCTCGGTTCAAAATTGCCAAAACCTGAAACATGACATTAGCCATCTATTACTAAAAAAAGGTATATTTAGAGCTAGTGATTCCTAAAGGCGTCTAGAACTCTTGCACAGGTCATTCGGATAAAGCAAGCACTAAAAATTTAACTTTTGAAAAATATCACCAGTCGTTATCGCATATGATCTTAATATATAAAATGAAGTGTCCTGACTGACACACACACCCACTCACTCATCAACGCACAGCCCAAACCGCTGGACCTGGAACCATGACATTTTGAGGGAAGCTTCCACTTGCCCCGTAGGCACCCTCTAAGAACGGATTTTTCTAGATCCGATAGTAATTAAGGGTATGAAAAAGGGTGAAATGTGTTTTCAAAGAATCCCAATATACCATTAACCGATAAAGCTATAATAATTATTTTAACTTCATAATATTGCCCAAAGAAATTAATATATGCGAATTTTTCGATGTTGTGAAATTCGAAAATTAAGGGGGTGAAAAAGCCGTAAAATGGGTTTTTCATTAATCCGTGATTTCTCCTCAATCATTTCAGATAGTGGATTTCTCCTCAATCATTTCAGATAGTGAGGTGATTTTTTCTTTAAAATGATGCTTAAGTAAATATCTAAAAAGTACTTCAAGAATTTTTCGAAATTCGTCCTTGAAAGCTCTTAAAAAACTAAAACGTGTTTTAAATCATTCCCACTTATCTCCTAAACCAGTGGAAATATTGAAATGGTTTTTGATTTAAAATAAATCTTACATAAATTTAAAAAAATTAATTTCAAGATTTTTCGAAATTCGTCCTTGAAAGCTGTTAAAAAAATAAAACGTGTTTTCAAGTAATAATCTGTACCGCTATACCCGTTGATATATCGAGTTGATTTTTGATAAGAATGAAGCTTACGTAAATATATACAAATCAAATTGAGAGTTTTATGAAATTCGAAAATTAAGGATGTGAAAAGCAGTAAAATGTTACAGTCTCCCGAAAAAAAGGAACGATCACGGAGAAATAATTCAACAGTTGTTTCTTTTTGCCAACATACTCATAAATAAAACCTTTTTAGTCTATGCCTTTGCATACGAAAGAATTATCACGGCCTGCCTTTAAGCATTCACTCAGGTATTGTATAAAGTTTGTGGTGTGGAAGGGGTGGGGTTACGGGTTCGTATCCCGTGCCAGACTTTGCGATGGGAATTACGATGACATCATACGAGCATATTGCGCGCGCTCTTTACACTGAGATAAGACAATTTATAGATCACTGTTATTGAGTACGCTAGCTGTTAAATGCCTTCATCACATATTTTATCCAGAGTTACTGTTTACATTACATAATTTCACGCAGGCCGGCCAGCTAGTTCAACATAAACTATAGTTGCCTTACTGCTTGAATGGTTGGCAGCGAAATTACGCTATACAGTTCCGTGTATTTTCATATTTAAATACAACAATACAGAAACAAAATCAACCGAAACTGGCATACTTGCATTTCATATGCTTAATAAACTTATTTCTATCAAAGTATATGTATTCCTACCGACTGCACAGTCTATCTTACACGCGCAAACATTAAGGGCGCGGTTCGCCTCAGTTATTACGTCTTTGTTTATTTTTATATTTCTACCAGATATTATTATTATTCTTATTTTAGACATAAATTGTGATTAAATCTTCCTCTTAGGAAATTCTTGTATCTCTCATAGTTTTTGCGTAATGAGTCGTAAACGTCAAAAGTTGCACTTTACGGTTTTATGTACGCCACTAAAACCAACTGACATACCAAACCGACAAAATTCACAGTGTATAATATAACAATGTTGTAGGCTATGATTTGACATATATAAAAACACAAATTAAATTCTTTTGTATTTAATAAAAAATGCTGAATTTTTAAATGAAAATTAACAAAATATCAACAAATTTTTTGAAACACCAAATATATATATTTTTTTGTTTTTATATATGTCAAATCATAGCCTACAACACTGTTATATAGTGTGAATTTATTTCAGTTTGGTATGTCAGTTGGTTTTAGTGGCGTACATAAAACCGTAAAGTGCAAATTTTGACGTTTACGACCCATTACGCAAAAACTATGAGAGATACAAAAATTTCCTAAGAGGAAGATTTAATCACAATTTATGTCTAAAATAAGAATAATAATAATATCTGGTAGAAATATAAAAATAAACAAAGACGTTAAAAACTGAGGACGTGTCCAGAGAGGATACCTTTCCCACCGCAAGACACCATGCTCGGAAAGATACGAATTGGCTGAAAATATAACTTAGCAGGGCTTTTTTGAGTGTTCACTTTATTCCGAACCGCCTGTAGGCAAGTCCGTGATTATCTTATCCACTGTGTAGTTGAACTTGACCTTGGCCTGGCAATGACACGACCACGTGTGATCAGGTACTGTAGTGATAAAAACGACAACTTCGAGATTACTCTGAACACCGATTTTCGATCATAGGCTTTCATACACACAACTACACATACGTGCGCGAGGTACTTTATATTGGCTGGTCGATTTATTTCTTGTGTAAACGAAAATTGGTCTACAAGTCCACATCTGCGCGGAGAGGCGATTTAGAGATGATGGTATATCGCGAAAATGTTTTGTGCCAACATACCCTTGAAAACACTGTAGTTTCTTGTGACATGTATGATTGGGCGTTATACGTCTGACATAACGCAGCTGTCTGCGGACCAATGACAGGTATCAAATATTACAACAGCGGGATCCTCTTCGGCCTAGTCAAATAGAGCAAGCAGACTTTTGATGAACTGAACGTACATTGAAACCCAGCAAGCATCACGTTTTCCCTCGACAAACCATCATCTCTAGCGATAATGAATTACAGCCGCCATTGATTTTTTGCCTCATACACTCAAAAGCAGCTCATCTAGACAGGGTCCTTAAGGACGCCACCTACTAGGATCGGGAAGAGGCGTGCAGACCTTAAACAATCCTGGTTTGAATAGGAAATCATTCCATGTGTCGTCACGCGGTTAGGCTACAAAAAGCATTTAAAGATCCTTACAGGCCTATTTATTTGCCACACACTACTTCCGTTTCTAACAAATTCTTTTTTTGAGTTGCGAAAATGGCTGAATTGGAACTTGGAACCTTTACCTTTCATACCGAACGATAAGAATAACAGTGTTGTCGCTGAAAGTCACATATGTTAGATACCTGAAATATTCACGTTTCCTTTTAGGCACAAGCTGGAATTACAGCACCTATGGGTCACGTTCACAGTTGGCCGTTGACTTACTCGACACTTCCTGGAAGTAGTGGAGCCAATAATAAAACTGTAACTTAATACATGCCCCATTTCACTGTGCTGCCTGCACGATTTCACTAACATTCTTGGATGCTAGCCTATACAGGTCAGTGAACACGCGAATTCTTCCGGCCTCTATATCCGTAGGTTCGGTGGGAATCTTACACGTTAGTTCAGTGCTTGGCTCGTTATGGCGAAGAGGTATTCGATGCGCGCTTCATAGTCGACCTTATATGTCCATTACTCCACAGCCTCTAACGTGCAGGTAGGCAGGGACCTTAACCACGGTATTCCGTGATCTGGATTCCGTATAAGCGCGTCACAATTTCCCTGCAAGAGGTTCGCGAAGCCTCGGGCGCTTCCCTCGGTAAGTCTTATTACGCCCGCGACTTCGTGCCGTCCCTACATAAAAATTGAATTGCTTCCCCGTCGTCTCCGCGGGTATCGATATTCACGGCGTCGATTGTATCGACAGGGCCGGAGTGACGGGGGCGGAGGAGGCGTGACCTCGCGAGGGCCGACTTGGAGGGTGCGCGTACGTGCCGCCGAGCCTCGTCGCCGCGATAAATAAAACATGCGTCTCGATGTGTCAGAAGCGATATATCTCGATCAGACGTGCGCGATGGCACGTCTGTGCCCGTGGTTGCTATCAATCTGCCGGGGTTCCCGCGACCTGCCGCGTCAACTGCCTCTCTGAAGTGCGCTCGTTTCAATACAGGGCGACTGAATGTATTCCTAATCAGTTTCCTTGAGTATACTTCGTACAACACACGAATATCATTTCCAACACAGCTAAAGTATTCAAGACAAGATTTCGAGCCCTTGAAAGAGAAAAGAACATCAGACAACTATAATCTATGAGAATATTACTTTTGAGTTCATTTTTGTATCGAAGTTAAAAAAAATAGTGGCTCTGATGTCCAGAAACAAGCTTTTTTAGCATACCACGCGAAACCCGAGCTAATGTAGACGAAATTATTAGCGGGAAAAAGTACGACAAAATTTACACGCACAATGTTGCAACACAGCATTGTAGTTAGCCTCTCTTGCGCTCCACAAATATATTGCTAATCTTACTACTACTGTTCTGACATGCATATTACTGGCGCAGGTTCAAATCCCGAGCAGACAAAACATGAGTGTGCGTTTATGTGACGTAACATTCGTAAAGTAATACCTGGACCACGGCCGTAGAAGAACAGATCTGGACACTCGCCTGGAAACTTGACCCCTTGTTGTTTGACTGTAGTTAACCAAATTACCGAGAATATTGTGTTTTGTTGGCGTTTCGGTTAGGGCGGTCGGACTCTAACTCCGCCCACTTCCCTCCCACTAAGACAAACAATTTATCAAAACGTATTTTTTTTTGTCAATTTATGGAATACTTCCTTCGCTCACAATTTTAAAGCATGGCTTCAGCAATCTTTATTTTCTTTATAATGTTAGCAATGGAAAAAAAAAGTAGGCGGAGTTTGGGCCCGACCGTCCTGTCCGCAGCGCCAAAGATGCTGAACAATCTCGGTAACTTGGTGAACTGCAGCCAAACAACAAGGTCGTCAAGTGAAATACATTGGTGGATAGGCGAGTGTTCTACGACGTAGAGCGTGAAAGAAACATTCTCTGTGCAGTGTTGCCACATTGTGCGCGCGAAATGTCGCCGTACAACATGTCGTCACTTGCCTTTTCATTTTAAATTTAGGCCAGGAGTCTAGTAGTGTGCATATTATGCGATAGTTTCTGGACATCTTGTGTGTGTGTGCGTGCGTGTGTGTACAGGATGTAAGGAAATTAATATATGAAACTTCGGGAGGTGGTTTCTCATGAAAATGTAAGCAGACATTATACGAGACACTTTCAAGTCAGGTGAATATTAAGGAAGGTATGAGCCCTTGAAAATTGAATTTTAAAAAATTATTTGGTCAAAATATCATAAACGGTTAGGAGTTAAAGTACAATTCTGTGGGTGATGTTACATGTTGTTGAGATATTTAAACTGTAAAAAAGTCCAGCCTTCAAACCTTCCCCTTTCATGAAAATAGTAGGGGAGGCCACCCTCATATTGCATAAGATTATTTTGCCGTCACGTTTTGTGAACAGTTCATGTTGTCTGTTCGAGCAGCACATCGTAAGGAATAAAAAACATCCTCTTGTTGCAAGCTCCTATATTGAACCGTTAATAATAATAATAATAATAATAATAATAATAATAATAATAATAATAATAATAATAATAATAATACTTTTGCTATGACCGTATTTCAACGCCTCGTACGTAGGCAAAAATTGGTACAGCCGTCAAGGAATTGCATATGCGCCGTGCTCTCAGGAAAATGTATTGATGCAGTTTTTTCAAAGCGTGTTGCAAAATCTATCAAACAATTGTACATACTGCGTACCGAGTTCGATGAAATTCTCGCAGCAGGTTCATACGCAGGCACGCACACACAGACCAGAAGGTGATCCGAGAAGTGAGAAGACATTTTTAAAGCCATTTCATTTCTCGCATATGTGGGAACTGGTGTTCACGTTTGGGAATTAAGCCTTTAAATATTGTCTATATCTCAGGTAGGAATCCCCCCCATGAAGTTTATAGGTCGAATTATACCCAATATTAATTACATTAATTACATTTAACTAAGGAGAAGAGGAGCGAATGGTTGGACAAAAAATTAAATTTGAATTCGACTCTACAACTAACACTGAGAAAAAAACCTTGTTTTAATGAGCTACTTGAGCTACGAATATTTGTAACTTACAGTACAGTATTTTGTTACACTGCCTCTAGTACTGTTTTTGCATCGACTGCCGTTGCATTATCAACTTTGGATCTGTTGTTCAGTGAAAATACATTCCTTCCTCTGATGACAACAGCAAATAATTTTGTTACGGTTTACGGAGCAATGAATAAATATTTAATTCAATGTTTCTCATATTAAGGGGTCTACATACCTGCGTTCAAATGCGTTGCAGCGAGTTATTACTTAACTTTTTTTAACGAAACTATTCAACGGGCAGTATATTTTTATATCTACGAAAAGAACACACACTTCAAACCATGTTATAGTTTTATAAATTAATAACGTTTATTAGAAACATCATTTTCGGGGCCCTCAAAATGGCTAATAACAGATTTACCAGACTGCTACATACGGAAAAATAACAACCGGATTCGAAAAATACAACTATAGAAACAAGCGACAGATTTGAACTATTCAGTTCACAAATAAATTAATATGGTCACAGCTTAAAGTCCCATAGGAAAATGGACAATAGTAAGGCACTGCACGTCAGTTGATTGGTTTGCACGTAGAGGCGATAATGCATTACACACGTCGATCAACGGCAATCTTACCGCTCCTGCCTCACACACAAAACCGCAGCTTATCTAGGGAGGTCCCTTAACCTGCGTTGCATGAATATGAATTTATACAAATTATTGTCTGTCTGTGTGTTTGTAACGAATGCGTTCCTAAACCATTCATTCATCCGGCTGAGACGAAACTTTGGTGATTTGTGCAAGTGCTCGCAGGTTTCTGGAAAGAAAAAAGCTTATGGGAGGGAAGGGGTTCAGGGAAGCACAACGGGGTACCCAAACATTTTGTGAGTTTTTTCCAATATGTTTCTTAAACTGTCATTCATGACCCTTAACTTATTTGTGTAGGCGAAAGAGGTTAAACAGAGTAGGGAGTCAGAATGGGATACCCAAAAAAATAAGTGCATTTTCTTACAACATATTTATAAAGATCAGTACTGGCCCTTAACACTTTTTTACATCATTTAGAATTTAAAAAAAATCACGTGAACTAAGTGGCAGGCGAAAGCTCGCGTAGTATAACCATGTTGTAACAAAACTAGTATTATGTGTGGTTATTTATATGGTTGCTGCTATAAAGTTGTTATTAAGTGGGGGGTTTCACTCAGATCGTACCTACACTGTGGGTTTATTTACATGTCATTTAGGGTTAAATGACTTTACAGTTATGGTTAAACGGACATTTACTACTACTTCTAGAATGGCAGGTACTCTGGATACAAAGACGGTTACAAAGTATTATATTAATTTAGGCGGGGAGCGCAATATTACTGATTATTAATATATTATGTTAAGTTGAAGATTACTGCCACATAGTTATATCTGACGACCTTACCGAAAGCTGGATTGATGAGTAGACGGCATCGACGGACGAGCACGCCCCCGCCGGGACTCGACCTCCGAGCCCCGGAGGAGAGCTGGACAGTTGTTGATCGGATGAGTGCTGGCGGACGACCGATCTGGTCTACTTGGTAGCAAGACGTTATATTGGCATGCTTGTCCTCAGTATTGCACCACTACGAGGGGGTGAGGTGAGTTGCTGTCCTCTGTGGTTTCCCAACACTGGCCTAGTTACAGACTGTGCATGCCCCAGCTATATAGGGCCCTTAGCATGGTGCCTATAGTATAAAGTGCACGTGGAACAACGAAAGAATGCAAATTTGGAGGAAACGGGAAGTGCCCCGAGAAAGCCCGCATGGCCAAAGTCCGCTACGATTCCCACAAGCGATTGTTGGAAGTGCCTCAGTCGGGAATCAAACCTATATCGTCGTGGTGATTTCTTCCCCTCACCCTGCCCCAAAAACATGGAAGACATACAATACAAACATACTGAAATATGTGAAAAATTAAATTACGTTGTCCCTCTCATAAACACGCTAGAGTTTGGTTCGCCATGCTTTGCTGTGTCTTTTAGCAAGTGAAAAAAAAGTGTAGCACAGTGTTATTAATTTTTATTCGAGGATACAAATGATAAAATTTAACCTATTATGATACCAAAATATTTGCAGGACTTGACTGTTGTCAAATATAACATTATTTACCTAGGCGAAATCCTAAGTGAAGTTAAAAGTGAAACTGGTGTATTTATGAAAACTGTTAAAATATTATTTGTCTGGATAAAACTAAACATCTGGAAGACACCTGTATTCTGCCAGCTGCATTTATCTTCCCGTGATTATTTTTGTTTGCTGTTTGTAAGAGATATCGGCAAGACCAAAAGTTAACGCCACCTGTGTCAAGAACTTATCAACCACGCCGTACGGGATATTCGTGACGA
>PNEQ01054473.1:24215-71168 GCA_003012365.1 Medauroidea extradentata
AAAAAAAAAAAAAAAAAAAAAAAAAAAAAAAAAAAAAAAAAAAAAAAAAAAAAAAAAAAAAAAAAAAAAAAAAAAAAAAAAAAAAAAAAAAAAAAAAAATTCACGGGTGGGTAAACGCAGCTGGCAGAATGCAGGTGTCTTCAAGTTATGTAAGTGTCACTATGTGACTTTCAGAGATTAAAACATCCGAATCGATTGTACGACACAGCAAGCAAATATTCTTCGTTGTGAGCGAAGTGTGGGTTAAATATATATCCGTATTCCTTTAATATATTTAGTCAGTTTTACTTTTTTTCTGGATTCTGTTTACTTCTCTATTGTGGTTGTCGCAGTAAACCACCCGCCTCCGTCTGATTATACATTAAGGCTCGGTTTCAGTTGCCATATAGAATTGTATTATTTTTCGCTTTTTTGGCATTCTGAAAAGAAAAGTATTAAATCGGCGAACATACCTCAAATTTTATTAACCTTGAGCTACAATACAAGCATTGAAACTGAGCTAGTAATGTATTGTTAGGTCGCAATCTGTCGGGCAAATTATAAATATAAAAAATTGTCCCCACAGATTGCGGCATAATTATATTTTAACAACTAAATCGCAAGAAGGAATTGTAAATAGAATTTGAGGTATAATCGCATATTTACCATTTTTCGTCTTATAATTAAATAAATAAATAAATTCAATATGGCGATTGAAACCAAGCCTTAATAGCTCGTGTCATTTATTATTATGAATTTTTTCTTAACTCCTTCCCGATTAACGCATTTTGGTATGATTTAATTGAAAATATTTCAATACGGACGTAGCTAATTACTTAACCTTTCATTGCGTACATCATATTCGAAAAATTAAAGCGTAACAATGAAATAATTATGGTAATTTAAATTTTAAGATAAAAATTCTCTTTCATCATATAATAAAGACTAAATAACTCCCAGTACAGATTTCATCCAATATTACGCACCTAATAACAAAATATAATGTTTCTATAAAGAAACTTTGCCGGTTATTCCCCACATCTCTCATTTATTAAACGAAAATGAATAATGTTGCAGCGTGTCACGGGTATTATTTTTTTACGCCAAACCGCTTAACTTATCCATATTAAGGGTATCTACGGAAACAACACACACTTGAAATTACACTTCTATAATTGAAACGGTGAATTAAAAAACAAGCCAAGAAGTTCAGATGCAAAAATGTTCAGAAGGAGGAAAAAAAAAACAAATAGCATAACAAGCACGGTGATCAGCTGGCCTCAAATCCAGCCTCAAAAGAGAAAGTGTTGTGTTATTAATATCATCCAATGATACACTGGTCATACTACAATTTGCAGTAATAACATCATTTTGGTAAAAGTGTGGACATTGGTAGTTGCTGAAATCACCGTTTCAATTTTAAAAATTCAACACGTTTGTTAGAAATATCATTTTAGGGCCTCTCAAAATAGCTAAAACGGTTTTTTAGACTGTTTGAACTCCGAAAATGTCACCTGAATTCGTTCTCGTCGAGCGTGGTACTTTGGCTCTTATCGCTCGGCTGTTCCCACGCGTCAAACGCGGACATTTCAGACCGGTGCTCCTCTTAACTACCTGTTGTAAGAAATGTAACAAATCGATGAAAACTGGATCAGTCAATTGCCTCTAATAAAATTAATTTGTATTATGTTAACTCCAGTTATTTTCAGCGTACTCGCACCAGGAAATACATTTCGAAGGTTACTCCTCTCTGATAACGAACTTTTCTTTAGAAATGAAGTTCGACATAATTTTATTCAAGAGTGAAAATTTCACTTCAAACAGAAACAACACTAACGGACTAGGTTGGCTTCATCACAAAATCGTCATTACAGGTGAATTAAATCGGTTATTTGTGAAACCCCACATGCCCTTCATACAAAAAGAATAAATACTGTAGTTGCTATAACATCACTTTAATTCCAGCCAATAATATGTTACGAAGTACACAGTTACTATCAAACCGATCGTAACCGTTTTTAGTATAAAATGTTTATATCTCATTATGTAGAATGTTTTTTTTTTGCTTCACCTGAAAACTTTATATTTATGGACATATGGAGTTTCTCAACTGACCGATTCAATTATATATTCAATTCAAAGCTGTAAAACAACGGTTATTGGAGCTTCTTCAGCAGCAATACGCAACTACTTGTTGCAGCAGCAAACATTAACATATTTGATGGATAGTGCAGAGCTATTATATCCTATGTAATAAGTATGAGCTTTTAAACATCAAAATAAATCAAATACTGTTATTGAAACATGGCTCTACCTTAATGATGCTGCATACCACGCATTTCAAATGCTCTGCAGTTTGTTTGTAAATACGTTATTTTACGAAACTGTTTCAAATGTACTCACTGTGACCCTACGAAATGAAAACACAATTCGAACAAGGTGGGATTGTCACACCGTGTTCATTAAATCTCTGTTTCCGAACACTCCAACTTATTTTAAAATGGTCTTTTCAAACTGTCGTACTTCAAAATGAACTAACCGGATGTATGTGAAACTCAGACAGAATCGTACACTGAACTTTTCTACAGAATTTCAACTAATAAGACATTATATGGTCACAGCAGAAAGTACCATAGCGAAAATAGCTCGGCGGGAATTGTGCACGTAAGTTCAGCGATTGGGTCGTAGTGGTGATGCGACATTAGTTGTGCTCTTCAAGGTCGCCCTTATATCTCCGTATCTTCTGAACCTATAAATTCTCTCAAGGTAGACGACATCTTTTAAGTCTCGCACAAAATGGAAGTTACACGACGAAAAAACTGCGTGCTAGTTTAGCGCTCTTCGCATAAAATATAAATTTTTCTTGGAGAACTTCTAGTACCGTATTGCCCTATTGTTTAGCATTTTTTACTGCCTCGAGTATACAAAAACCTTTACGCGACCAAATAATCCCCATAGTACTTGGCCGACCTCCATAGCGCAGTAGGTACGGTGCGAGAGATCCTGGGTTCGAATCCCGGCTCGGATATGGCTAATCTGTTGTCCCTTCATCTGACTGCACCCTTTTAGACTCTTAAGACCTTGTTGTTAAAGGACCGTATAAACATTTTATCTATCTTCACCTCTACGATACTTCACTTTAGTTTTGATTCCAATAGCCGACACACCGCGGTGGCCGAATGTTCAGACAATTTGCCTCCCACAAAGACGATCCGGGTTCGATTTCCGACGGGGTCGGGCACCGGAATTTTGCATGTGGAAACCGTGCCGGTCGATACCGCTGGTCGGCGGGCTTTCTCGAGGATCTCCCGTTTAACCCGCCCATTCATTCCGACGCCGTTCCATACTCACCTCATGTCACCCCTCACCAGCGCCGCCTACCCGCGCGTGATAGGCTCAAAAGCGACGGAGCAATAAGGTCGACCTTGAAGCGCGCATCAAACGCCGCGTCGCCTCAACGAGCCAAGCGCTGAACTAGCGTGCAATATTTTCTCAGAACGGTTTTTACTATGGGACACTAAGCGGTGAGCATATAATTTATTGGTGGAAAGTCTGCAACTAAGTTCATGTCGCAACCTGAGTTTCACATACATCCGATTAGTACATTTTCAATTGCGGAAGTCTTAAAGGCCGTTTTTAGCCATGTTGGAGGGGTTAGAAACAGTGTTTTCAATGAGCATGGCGTCTTAGCAATGAGGTTCCGACCTTGTCTGAAGTTTGTTTTCTTTTCGTACGTTGGCACAATGGACACACGTGGAAAATTTTCGTAGAAAAAAACCTGTTCACGGACACGCTGCAACACATTTGAAGCGTTAGGTAGGCGGCCTCAATAGCCAAATGATGTTTGTAGCGCCTGCAAGTCACGAACAGCAATTTGCAGTACAGTTCTGTTGACATGAGAAAGCTACCTTGCAGGGGCATGGTCATTTGTACTTTACTCGAGAGAGGAAAACTGAAACACATAGAAAAATGCAAAGATCTTACAATTGAGAATTTTTACTTTTGACTTTACGTTTTCGTTACTACTGAACATTCACCAAAAAAAAATTATGTGATGACGGCTGAAAAACGATTCAGAATTTTGCTACGAAAATGAATTATTGTGCTATTGCTTATTACACGCTGATTATTAGTAGAAATTCACGAACAGATTTTTGGAAATAAGTGTAAAAACACGATAAGATTTCTATTTGCAAATATTTTGCAGAAAACGGCAACATTAATTCTTGCTGGGATTCAAATTTACTTATGGATTTGACTTGAGTGACGCTTTGCAAAGTTTACCGTGCGAATTCAAGACATATCTGTTACATTTTTTAATTAAATCACGTCATAACTAAACGATACTTAGAAATTAACATGCTCCATAGAAAAAATCTCACAAAACTTTTTACTGGTTCTTAGCAAACCGTCATCTGATCTTTGAACTTGAATTTTGAAAACGAGAATCAAACGGGGTCGACAATAACTTAGACACATCCACTATGTACTTTCACATAAGAAACGTAAATCGTAAATTTAAAAAGTGAAGTCAGACGCTGCAGTTTTATGTTGTTTAAGGGCCATAAGTCACAGTAAGAGACTCGGAATAAATAGGTAGAAACTACAAAGACGAGAAAACATTATTATAATGACGTTTATACAGACTTATCGACACACGTGGTTTAGGGTGGTTTAGTTGCCGCACTGATGGAAACATTTGAACCAAGTCGTACATAAGTCTGTTTGAATTCTGTTGGGTGGTTCTACGTTTATCTTCTCACGTGCGCCATGCAGTGAGTACTTAGCAGTGAATTACGCTTCGCTTAGGATGCTGGTTGTTCTGGCCATAAGTTACGCCTCAAGAGCATGTCTTGTGTTCGCACTAGGCACTCGCTCAAGCTGCCTGTATGCTACAGCAGATGTAAGACTTCTTTTTTTATGGGTAAAAGTGCACAGGGAAACCACCGAGGAAATATCCGGTACAAAATCACCAACACTACAACGTCTGACATGCATCGGCGTTCTCCTACCGATGTACTCAAAACAGCATTTGTGTCAAGTTGTCAAGGTATGGGTGTTTGCTTGAACGACTTATCTGTATAGTTGAAACACATATATAATTTAGATATATTTATGAAGTACAGTAGAGCCTCGCTAATCCGAACTAGTTTGGACCGAACCTTGTTCGGATTAGACGGAATTTCGTCACATAATACCACGTATTGCCTTTTTGAGGTGTATTTAGCGTCTGATGTGTTAAATATTAAAGGTCAGACGCTAAATACACTTTTATTATTTAGTGTACAGTATTTAGCGTCATATAATAGTTTTAATTACGTACTCATATTGCCTAAACTGCAATTTTAAATCTAATTTTTTTTATTAAATTTTTTTGCCTCCTAGCTCTGTTCGGATTAGGCGGATTTTCGGGTTGGCAGGGTTCGGATAAGCGGGATTCTACTGTAGTATATTATGCTTACTAAACTACAGTTACACACCTAACCATTAAAAAAGGATAATTTTATTTTCTTCTGCACGTTTGTATCACAGTTTTGACTTGAGACGGGTTTTCGGTAGGATAATTATTTAGATCTTACGTAAATACACGTGAGTCGAATGGCGCAGTTCCTATAACTAATAATTGCGTCGTAACCAAATCGACATTTCTATTGTAATCAACGTGATAACACTTTCAGAGACAAGTGTGCTGATAGATAAGAATTTCTCATTAGATTTTGACTTAGATGTCGCAAATCATGCGTCTGTGTGAATGACATCTGATAAAGCTGATGTTGGTAGTAAACTCCCACGGTTAAAGTTATCTGCGTCCTGATAGCTTACAAGTGTAGATAACAAGTGATAAAGCTATCATGAGAAGTAGCACTTGGTAAAAGAATATGATTGATTCACTTAACGTGCTATTCTATTGTTGAATATCGACAGACATTGTAAAAAGTAAAATTTAAAAAAATTTTTAATAACATCCTTGACGATAAATAATTTTCTTTTCTGGCAAAAAAAAAAAGGATAGGATGGATTGGCATATGCATGTTTCAAATTGGCCTGCATTAAGATGTCGTTGGCATTTCATGTAGGCAAAGTATCGTATATTTTTGGGATCTCTGAATTTTTTTTTGTGTTTATGACAATATAGGCAAAACTATGCGAGCATATGTTTCTGTCTGCCCGTAATTTTTTTAATATTTTGAGATCCTTTTCCCTTTTTCGGGACTATATGAGTGTTGTATATGTGTTGATAGCAGCTAACACTATCTATTACGTTACGTTTATTTTAAATGTCTTGTTATCTAGATCTGACTATGTTTTCAGCGAATCAGCAATATTCGCCCACAATGACATACGTCCAAGTACGTGGTTCCGTGGCCAGTTGTTGGCGCAGTGGATGAGCAACTCGCCTCTTCACCAAGGTCACCCGGGTTTAATTCCCGGCGGGGTAGACGCGGATTTTCTCACGTAGGAAATGACAGACGTGCTGGGTTATACCTCTGTTAAGCGGGTTTTCTCGGGGATCTTCCATTTCCCACCACCCTTCGTTTCGATGCTGCACCAAACTCACCTCATGTCACCCTTCACCAACGCTGAAAAATAGTGCTGACCAAAATAGCTTCACTAAACATTGTTTAAATGTTGTAATATAATTTATGTAAGAATAATATAAACCGTTTCGCTGGCAAGAAAATGTGAGGAGTTAGGTAGCCACCTTCCCAGGTCGCCGCGCGGTGTGTAGAGCTGCGACCGTTACAAGTTTATTCGAAAACGTACCAGCATGCGTAACGTATGTCTACTTAAGAATATCATTCAAATAACGTTACACACGTTGATATCAATTTCAGGTCCTACATTTATCTCTAAAGTTTATTTTCACGCCGTGGAAAATGACTGTTTTTGCGTTCCATTTTAGGTACGAAAATATTGGTGCAGAACTTTTTTAAAAGGTATAAGCGTGAAGAACACACATTTATCTTCAAAATTGTGTCGTAAAATGATAGGTTCACAACTGAATGTCTAATAGAGGCGAGTTGTCTGCGAGATGCTCAATGACGCTTCTAGAGGCTAGGTAGAGGTTTGATGCACATTCTGTCTCGTCCTTACTGCTTCCGTAATTTTAGGTCTCGAAAGCATAAAATACGATCACCATGCGGCCACCTTAATAGTTTTACAACATAAGCTAGAGAAGAGAATAAGGATTTATTGTCCAAAGCAGACTTGGAATTTCGAAGACACATCCATTACAAAAAAAAATCACTAGGAGGAAATGTCAATAATTATCCTTATTCCTCTAAACCAAGGGTGGCCAACATTTTCGTAGCTACTGTCAAAAATTTGAATCAAATCAAGTCATGGGCACGATAAATGACTTTCACCATGACAACTTTGCATTATGTCAACATTTACAATTTCTCATAGCAGTTCCGCAGAGATTTAATTTATAAAATATTTATTTGCAGTGTATTCTCAGTTAATTATCCTCCTGAAGTTCAAACACTGTCTCCGTAGTATTTAGAAAAAAAAAGAGCACAGATAAATATGAAATTATTATTTATATATTTTTATTGTCAGAGTAAATACATTTCAAATGTAATGCAAATGCTTCAGCTTTTGGTGGAACATTCGAAATACCGTGGCGGGCCAGCGTTTGGCTCGCGGGCAGACGGTTGGCTGTCGCTGCTCTAAATCATGTAATTTACATTTACGGACATCAAGTCGTAGTTGGACTTAATTACACTAGATCAAGGTTAATTATACTACAGGATATATAGACAATGTTTTATACTATGGGAGAGTTTGGCTCAGGGAAAAACTTGGCCGCTAGTTGCACTGCAATCGCTAAGGTACCCAGTGCTGTAGTCCCAAAATTGGTACAGGATATACTCACAAGCAAGATAAGGAAAGCAGAAGGTATACTGTGCTGGGCTGAATCAACGAGAGGGTATGCGGCGTATACCCGCGTATACCCCCGACTACAGCACTGGAGGTACCAAAAAAATACTAAATTTAACTAGGCTTGGCAAAGAGAGAAGTAATTTAATTTTAAAGAAAAAAAAACAATTTTAGCTTTAAAATTATCAACTTTATGTAACTCAAAATTCAGGAAAGCTCTGTGGTTGCTCAGTTTACTCCTCTTATCGACACCAGCGCTCAAACGGCAGAAATTGTCACTTGCCAAACTATTAACATTAATCTTTCCGACCTGTATTAGAATTAACCTTAGTTCCAGACGCAAAGGGCGTTTTTTTAATGACAATTTAATCCTCTCACTTCAACCCACACGAGCCAATCGGATAATCTGTAACACCACATTCTTTGCCTCTGCGTGAACTTATTAAATTACATTACGGCACAAACGGACGCAAGGCAGGTTCAAATTCTGCGTTCAACTCAAGGCGATAGAAATACTTATCGGCCCATCTGGTTATCTGGTGGTTAAGCCATATTTCGCCACCAGGGTTTCCTCGAGAATCTCGCATGACGTACAATATGTCGACATACGTACACGATAATTCAGCCAGGTACTTTGTTGAACGAATCTTATCTTCAGAGATTTCTGACGCCAACCGGATACAAGCAGTTCTATTGCGTCAGTCGCACGTGGGAACACCGCACTTCATTTGTCAGCCAACCACGAGGCTTGCAGCTCCGTCCACGTCCGAGACCGCATAAAAGCCTATGCTACAATAATACATTCTTACTCTCTATAAGGTCTAGTGTACGAACTAGCATAAGACTAAGGTTAACTATATTACAGTTTATGAAGTTTAAGGTAGGGCCCCACATGTCAAGTTTGAATGACAAGTTTACTGCATTTATTGGTTGTATGAAAACACTTACTATAAATATACCAATATAGAACGCTAGTAAAATACATCATCTTGCTATAAACTCATAAATTCATTACATATTACCAATACTGATGAAAAAACAGTCATATATTGTTTTTAAATTATAAATATTTTCTCACCTTTTTCTAGTCATCAGGCAATGAATACGTAAAATTAATGACTTAGGCCTATACCGAAGGCATTTGTACATTGTCACAGCAGTGTAATAAAACTTTCATAGTAATTTCAGTGAAAATATTGTTATGATTTATTACTGAATGCTTCAGCACGGTAGGCGAGACCCCCTCTTAATGTTATTAGTTAGACAAGGGACAATTTTCATCGCTAGGTGCTGCGCTGGTAAGAGGTAAACTTAATGCCGGTTATTATAGATAAATATTTGTTCTTCGTCAATCTTTTGTTTTGCACACATAAGTGCCAGCAAAAAAAGCGCCCTTACCGATACCAGCGCTTCTAGCAGCATAAATTGTCCCTAGCCAAACTAGTCTATAAGAACTTCCTAACCTTAATAAGGTTAACACGGTGGGTGCATACATTACTCTAGTTAATTTAATATACTATAGATTTTGTGCTTCATGTCCTTTGTAGAGCTACACAAGGGGAAATATAAAGGCAACCCAGTGCCTCTATTTAAGAAACAACCCAACATTCGCCTGGAGTGATTGAGAGAAACCTTGGAAATCGGAAATCAGGATTGCCCAGCGGAGAATCGAATGGATGTCCTCCCGAATGCAAGGCGAGTGTTTTACCGCTGCTAAAACTCAGTCATATGTCCAATATGAGTGACATAAATCAATAATATGCTCTGTGTCTGATTGGATGCAAGTAACGTTAATGTCATGCACATATCCATGATGGAGGGAAGCCGACTGAATAAAGAACGTCCGAAATTACATTCGAGTTGTTATCTGTTTCATACACGTTACTGATTATCATTATGAAAATAACTGAATGGTTTTAGTGAATGTTTCACACGTTGAAACTTGGCAAAGTTTATTTCCATTTTTGTCTACGGGCGAAAAAATGTTTATTTTATAAGGAAAGAAAACAGCAAAATGACTATACAATAATTCTTTGTATTAACGAATATACTAATTTGTATTTTTGCTACTGAAACTAACTACAAAATTTCTTGAGGTACTAAAATGTTTTAACTATCTATCCAAGACGATTTGTATAAAGTTCTCAACTGTAGGATAAAAAAGGGTACTCACTATACAAAAGGACTTCTTAACGGTTTACGTACATACATATCATTGTACACATGTGAGTTATATGTACTTATTCACATTTAAATATGTACACACACATGCATATATTTATTCATGCCCGCATACATACACACATTCATACTCATAACCATATATACCTGTAAACTCATAAAATGCACACACGATTCCTTGACCGACTCAGTCTATTTCCAAAACAGTAAAAATTCCTTTAAATAACACATTTAACGTAATGACATATTCTACTCAAATCAGCACAACTGTAGGAACTGTATTTCAGAGCCTTTGATTTACCTGGTTTGTTAATATCAAAACCAATGATGTTAGATAAGCATGATGCGAATTGAATAACGAAGCTAGGTGACGTTGTGGTAAAATAATGTATTCGGATTCGGGAGGTTCAGGGTTCAACTTCCAGTTCCATATTAATAATTTAACTGTGAACTTAGAATTACGTTCTTGACACTCAAGAACCTTCCCTTAATTTCATTACACTGTTTTTAAGATGGTAGTTTTTCAACTCATTTTGCAGTGCGAGGTATCTAATATGTTGTAATCACACTGTTAAAAATGTCCGTAAATTCACGAAAATATTTACAGAAAAGTACTGTAATTTTAATGGAAGTGTCTTCCATAATATTATGTTTACGGAAATTTGTCCGTATTGCCAGTTTATGGATGTTTGACCGTAACTTTCCATAAATTCATGAAAATATGTTTCTACAATTTTATAGCGTATTTTACTCTATTTATTAAAAAAAAAGTGGTATTAATAATCACTTTGAATCGTGGATGTCAAATACAAATGTTGTATCTTATAAAGTTTATATCTTACCACTGCATGGAACTCATTTATAGGCTGTTCACAATAAACTGAGCACTTGGCAGAACTTGTAATTAATTAAAAACATGTTTTATTGGGCCAACAGACGTTAACATTTGAGTGTGTCGAAAAGTTTACAATGGTTTTTAGTTGCATGGACGTTTTCTAATTAAAAATAGCAAAGATGGCTGCAAAACAACTGATAGAAATCTTTATGCAGTGCTCACTTTATCGTGAACGGCCTATACCCATATCTTGTCACTGTGGTTCATTGGTACGACACTATGGTGTATATTTGTTTGGGTTCTAGGATTGTACCACCCATCTCACGGCGTGTTGGCAGACGATAGCATTCGTGGTGTCACGCTAATATGGGTCATGGACGTACATGACTGTTATAATGTGTGTATTATAAAGTGTGTATTCTAATGTATGTATTATATTATGTGTTTCTAGAGTGTGTATCATAATGTGTGCATAGGCGTGTTTCATTAATACAATAAAAAGAAAGTGAAAAATAAAAAAAAATTGGTTAGAGTTTCTGCCTGGCAGTTATAAGGACGTGGGTTCGAATACCAGCATCTTCGAAAAATTTTTTCAGGTGTACTAAATATTGCGTCAGAATTTAGATAACACATAGCTAATAAGAAAATGTAGTATTTCTAGAAAATGGAGTGCTAGTAGATTACAGAAATTTGAATTTTTTTGCGGAAAACGGATTGTCCGTTATTTTACGGAGGGTTCCGTTATCAAGAAAAACTGAGTATCCGTTACTTTACGAAGATTTCTGGATAATTTTTTGCCAGTACTTTTCCGTAATTTCACGGAAAAATTTTCTAACAGTGCACTGAATAAGATCTACACTGCGCCATGCCATTAAATTCAACACACATTCTTAATTATGACTACGTATCCCAGTTATTTTCAAAAATACTTAATGACTGGTTGTTTTACAAAGACACTTAAGCTAATGTCCACGTCAGAGACTGAAACCATACAGTTTTTACGACCCTTGGAGGTCGACATGTCAGTTATGTTTTGTGTCGCAGTGACCGTTATGTAACTGTCCCTGTCGAATGACAAGTCCGGCGTCGTGACTATAAAGCACTCCCACCAAGGAGATCGGAGTTCGATTTTAGGTGGGTCAAACCCCGGATTTCCGCATGCGGGAATCGCACCGGACAACACGTGGGTAAGTGGTTTTTTTTTTTCAGTGATCTTCCATTTGTCCCCCCCTTCTCATTCCGGCGCCTCTCTGTTGTAAGGCCTCATGTCATCTTTCGGAGGAGTGGGTCCAGCTCTGTTTTGGGAAAAGGGGTGGGGTGGGAAGACATTTCTTAGAAAGTAACTATGCCCACACACCGAGTCAAATCAAAGGAGGAGGGTCCGGGGGTTCTTCCACGAAAAAAAAAAAAAAAAAAAAAAACTTTTCAACGTGCTAAATTTTGCTTTTTAAGGCGTCAAGAAAAAAAATGTAATATAAGACTTTAAATGTTTTAATATTTTAAGGATTAGGTATACATTAAATACCTAAAAAAAGGAAGGGGGAGAGTCCAGCCCTCTCTGAATCCGCCACTGTTCGGAGCAAACAGATGCCTACATGCACCCAGTTGTAAGTCAGTAATTTGGAGTACGATATCCAGTACCTCATGCAATACATTCGTACGATATTTTATCTAACTTACCGCAAAAATCTTGTCACGAGAAATTGAGTATCCCTAACCATGAATCATGGCGAATTATAAATCTGGTTGTGATGTATCGACCCTCTAGTGATCACTCACTCTCAGCCGTGTTTAATGAGTAGTGACGTCAATGCAGATCCACGCTGCCTGTGGTGAAATATTATGTTTGAACGCGGGCATTCTAAACATGTCTGACATGATAGCGCGACTAATATTACTGCGTCAACAACGAATTACCTCGTAAAATATTTGCAGCTCCGCCTCTGATTATTTGTTCCCTTCCATTTTTTTTTGTTGATTTTATTTGCTTTTTATTACTTGATGGCGTCTTTCTTTCTGCTTTTCGTGGAAGCACCGGGTTAATCGGCTAAAGTGACGTTTTATTTGTGGATGAGTACGCTATTAATAGCGGTATGATTTATAGTAATATGACAGATATATTCCTTCGTCGGTTTAAAATTTCTTTGTTTGTACATAATCACCACACGTATATACAATATACACTATATACAGTATATATATATATATATATGCGTGTGTGTGTGGTGTGATTTTGGATCAGTCGGATACTGGTTGTATCACATTATTTCTTACTGTATTAAAATTAACTGTCATATTTCAAAATATATATTTTTAAACACAAGATAAAGTGTAATATAATCCTTCTTTCTTTATACGTCTATATTCTGTTCCGGATCAAATTTGTGTTGTATTTGTTCTATATGTTTTCGTGAAGTCTTTCTGGAAACAACTATATTATTTTACGGAATTGCATATATGCTATATGCTTGTTGACAAAAGATAATACTTGATTATCTTTTTGCCTTTTTTTGTTTTATTGCTTATTGTCTTACTGTAGGAATTTTTACACAATTCGGCAACTTTCACTCGCAATGACGTTAGTTTATAATTCCCATCCATTGCAGGAATTTTTCAAAGGTGAAACCCTTATGTTGATGGCAACACATATTCGAGTCATCTTAATACGTGTTTTAACATCCTAGGGGTAATATGTGAGCTTGTGTTGGGCACATGCATAATAGGTGGAAATCAGGTTAACTCATCTGCATTCTTAACCAAACTAGTTTACTTGGTTAAATTATAGAACTATCCACATGTGGCCACCGAGTCGAACGAATGATAATATACTGGAAATCAGTTGAATCCAGCCATCATAGGTCTAATGGTAAGTAAGCTGAATTACGTTTTCAAGTGAAGTTGTTTTTGTTCGGGATACATATTCATTTTTGATTTACATTCTAAGTTTCATAGTAGAAAGAGCCTACGCTGGATTTAAATATCAGTGTTTATATTTTTGCAAAAATAAAGAAAACCTCTGCAGTATTTACGTTAAAGTTAACCATTTACAAAGCTCTTGTTAATTTTCTGTCATCCATTTGTCTTTTTGTTGCTACTTGATATGCAAAATGAATAGTAATTAATAAACACAGCGTACAGGTGTCACAATACTCTAAATTTAACGTTTGAGACTACATTAAAGTTGAAATTATGGTCATTATTGACAAGTCAACACTTAGAAGTGCTCTCTTTACCGTGACCAGACAGCATGAGCATATTTTTATTAATCTAAGTCAACTGTCCTTTCACAACGTGCTCTCTAAATAATAACCAACATGCAGACACGCGGCGTTATCAGAGCCTTTAGTAATAAAGATGATTGAAACATTGTTTTAAAATAAAGTTTTAGCTGTGCAAATTTTAAGAAAACTTAACTAGGTGATATATATATATATATATATATATATATATATATATATATATATATATATATATATATATGTAGGTACTGAAAATAATATTCAAACAACCCACTTCCCAAATGGCAGAAATGGTTTCTTTGAACTAGCTATAACACAGTAGTAGTACACGTTATTTCACATTTGGGAATAACGCCGGACAATGTCGCTGGGTTTTATCGGTGATCTCCCGTTCCTCCCGCCCTTACAATTCCTACGCCCTCTAATGTAGATATTCATTCCACGTCATCCTTTTGTTCAGGTAGGTGTCTACGGGCGCCGAGTAGCAACTCTGCATTCCGGGCTGTAATACGCTGGCCCTTGAATATCCTCCTCATACGATATTTAATGACAGGTATACAAATGCAATGCACGTAAAATAGTTTCGCTATAAAAGAGTAACCACATCGCTATGCAGTGCATTTCTAGTGAAGCAGGGCGACCCTATTAAGAAGCTTAGCACCTAGGCGCAAGTTACTGATTCGGCGTTCAGTCTTCCCGTTGACAACTCCTCTCTGTGAGATGTTCAGTGCTGACCCTATGAAGTATTTTTTAAGATAGGTACGTTTACACAAACGTATGCCTTTTAAATATTCTGCGCCTAGAGTTTCATACCTAAAAAGGACCACAAAAACACACATTTTCTCTACATTTGGCCGTTAGATAATATGTATTATTGAATAGTGGTGACTCTGAAGAGGGCTTACACACGTGTGACGTTCTTTAAATGTTATTCCTAAGCAGACATCACTCATACGCGGAGAGCAATTTTCGAATAATTTCGTAACGGCCGAAGTTCTGCACGCAGCTCGGCGGCCAGGGCAGGCAACCGCATTAAGGAGCCTGACCAGAAAGGATGTACTTGTGTGTGTGTGAGGCAGGAGCGGTAAGGTTGTCGTTTACCAACTTATGTAATGCCTTTGCGAAGTTGCATCATTTAAATTTGCCTCAATTTATTACGAAAAAAAATTTCATTAGAACATTTTAAAAACTCATTTTCAAAAGTAATAATTTATGTTTTTTCATTAGTTATAAAATAAATATTTAAAATTAAAATAATAAAATTAATTATTCGCAACGGCTTTGTTTTATTTTAAATCTTCGTGTAATGGTAATTCAAATTTTCTTTTTTTTTTTTTTTCCATAGCTGCTTTCGTAATATAGTTACCACGTAAAGAACATTGTATATTATCCAACATCTTAGCACTACGAATTTATCTACAAGAACAAGTATAACTTATACCATATTTCATATTATTATATTTAGAAATCGCAGAACGCAAATATAACGTTTTCTAGTAGTGATATGTTTTGATAACTCATCATCAGGATTATGCTTTTTAGTAGCTAAATTATTTTTCATATCTCCTTTTATAATATTTTTACCACATAAGTCACAAGGTAATCTTTCTAACAATTTAGCATTATGTGTCTTTTTACATGAAAATACACAAGTAGGCTATGCCATGTTTACTGTTATTATCTTTTTGGAAATTCAGAATGTGATTTAATAATTTTACAGATATTACACCTTCTAGTAATATCTTTTTCAAAACGTAGTTTAAAGCCTGGCCGCAGCTCTAAGGCTGCTTCGGCTGGCGCTGATTCCATTTTTTTTATCTCAAGCTTTTTAATCTTAATTTATAAAGATAATTTTGTTAAAGATATTTTAAAAATAAAGAAACCGTTTTAAAATAATAATAATTATATTTAATGAGAATATAAACCCGTCTTGTGGACGGGTCTAACTTATAACAAAAAATATATTATTTTTATTTTTTAAGATTTTTAAACCATTAGTCTTAAAGACGCTCGATTAATAATTTATAAATTTTGTTCGTTTGTTTCATTATTACATTATTTCATAAATTATAATTTCAAATTCTTTTTGTCAAAATGAAAGTGTCCCTGATCCCGAACCGGCGAATGTCTTCTCCTCTCACCTGCCGTTGATAGGTAAATGTATCATAATTACAATGAGACGATGCGTGTTCTGATGAAGTGTGAACAGAGTTTAAACAGGAAAATTAATTGTTTAAATTAATTGAACAATAATGGACCGATTTTCAAACAATTACATCAAACAAACATTTCTAAAAGAATAGTATAATAAAAATTAATAAAAACAAAATTATTATATCATAACAATTTAAATTGAAATTTAATATAAATATAAGCGTTACAATTATATTTTAATAATCTGAAAAAACTTGACAGAGTTTCTTAAATATCAGTGTTTTTTTTTTTCCATCATAAATTTCACGCAGAATATATTTTTTGTTTGAAAGAGCATTCTTTAAGCCCATACTCTCTTGTTTCTAAAGTTTTCGCGATAGTTATTTATTTTAATCCTAAACGAGAGCATATATCAAAATTTTGTTTGGCAGTTTTGTTTAAAATAATTTTTGCTGTAATAGCTAGTAATTTTCAAAACAAGGAAAATACGGGCATTTTTTTTTTAGTAGCAAGATAGCATCAAAATTTTTTGAAACAGGTTAAATTATTTGGTATAAAATTGACTTAAAGTTTTCTTTTCTAGAGTGGCCAACGAACTGACTTGTGAGGGAACGTTTTCTCTGCTCCTGCAGTGTTTTATTAGCAACAGTTATTTTTTAACGTCGTGATTACGTTTTATTTAAAAAAAAAAACTTTTCGGGTTTGACAGGACATCTAGCTGAAAGTAAGTTGAAGTACAAAATATACTCCACAACATCTGCTAGTTCGTTGGCTGCTAGATTCGATTGTTTCCTTGTCTGACTCGTTTACCCCGAACCCTTGTGGCTCACGTAAATGTCAAGTATACATTTGGTATCCCACAAGGTGTGTCGGGTATAATTTGTGGTAAAATAATAGGGGAAACCTTAACCTGTAGGTTTATAAAGGTTACCCTGTAAGGAAAATAAGTCAGGTTTTTCCAGGTCTGTGGCTATCGCAGTCGTGAATAAACTTCCTTTCAGTGTTAAACTGTAATTGCCAGTGATCTCCGAAACGGAATGTTGAGGTTTTGATATCTCAGTGGCTAAGATAGCTCGCTGCTGTTAAAATAAGTGTATGGTTTACGAAATGTATTTGGATGTTAGTTGCTGATGCATTGTAGGCAAAACTACAGACGCAATATTTTACACGAAGGTAAAAATTTTGCTAGGAATAAAAATCGGCTTTGAACAACCAAATTATTTGTATGGTGGCAGTTAAATATTTGTTGTTACTGAACCTAAATTATTTCTTCGTTCTTAATTTTTTGCTCTAAAGTCTAAAATTTTGTTGACACGACATGACATTTTTTTTTTTTTTTTTTTTTTTGGCTGTGCATAGATTTGGCTCTAAATTAAAAAAAATACTTCGAAGATCGAACCTGGGCCTTGTGTGATGGGAGAGAGTTTGAACTTTTATCAACCTCGACCAGACGAAGAGTTAGTGTTCGGTGCATCATTTTAAAATTATCTTTATTTTTCGTTTTATTGCAAAATTGTTTCATTGGGATTGTTTGTACCAACACGGAACCTCATTAAAAAAAAGTTAAAAAATTGGCCAATAAGCAAAGTGTCATAGTAATCTGAAAATAATTTTAGGGGGTGCGAATACAAACCAAGCTATGCATGAAAATTAAAAATTGATTGGCCAACAAACTGTAAGCATACAATGAGTGTGAGATTTAGGTCAGCGCTCAACATCGAGGTCTTCAGCGTTGGTGAGGGGTTACAGGATGTGAGTATGGAGCAGAGCTTAAATGAAGGGGCGGGGGAAACGGGAGATTCCCGAGAAAACCCACCGACCAGTGGCATCATGGTACGATTCCTGGGACCGACCTCGGCAGGAATTGAACCCGGATTGCCTTGGTGGGATGTAAGCTTACAATATATTTATAAATTTGGGTTCAATAAATAATTTAATGTCAGGCGTAAATATTTTGTAAACATTACTTAATATTTAGTTAGATAAAAAAAAACAGTTTATTTGGCGTTTCGTATTTTTCACAGGTAACCAAATAATTTTGTAAGCTCTAGTACATATTTATTTGCAACTATAAAAATACATTTTGTAAACAATTTTGTAGTATGTTTCAGAACATATTTTTTTTATTTAAAACCTGCAAAATCATTTACACGCATGTGATTAATTGAATATATTATTTTAGAATTTTGCAATATGCATTAACCTTACACGTATGTTGTTAAAATATAACAATGTTATCTTCACAGATTAAATTTTTTTAAAGTTTAAAAATTAGCACTTTTGGTTTATTTGTACCCTTAAAAAATTAAGCGAGACAAGTAACGACGACACGATTTGTAAATTTTTACTCGTCATGGGGCACAAATGTCAACCGATGATATCTAAAAGATCTAGAAAATTCGCGAGTTCCTTACGGAATGGATTTTTTTTTTTTTTTTTTTTTTATTCAGCAAGGAAGTGTCTTGAATATGTCCGGGTTTACACTAGACCCGGACTTTGGGGCACAACTTTCCTAGAGAGGAGAAAATGTGTGAAGAATTCCCCACCACTTTCAAAGTGCCAATATGACGACCAGTAAAATTTTAAATGGCTGCACTTGTTTGTGTATTTAATGTTATAATTTTATTATTACCTTTTTCGTTCTTGTTAACAATCATTCACAAATAACTGCATTAGGTAAATTACCATTAGGTTACTTCAATTTTTTATGTTATGAATAGTGAGAGGACAAAAGAGGGTAGTATTTAAAATAATGTGGTGATTAAAAAGTATATGTCATCCGGGATAAAATGAGCACTAAAACTCTAACCTTTGAAAAATATCACTAGCCGTTAGTACATATAAATTAACATTTACAATAGTAGCCTTACTACTTGTATGGTTGGCAACGAATTAACCGAATGAAGTTACGTGTATTTTCCTATTTAAATACAACACTATTGAAATAATATCATTTGAAATCGACATATTTGAATTTTATATAACTATCAAACTTTTTTTATCAAACTATATAGGTTCCTACCGACTGCACAATTTATCTAACAAGCGCAAACATTAAGTGACGTGTCCAGAGAGGTTATTTTCCGTCGTTAGCCGTTACGCTAGGAAATATATGAACTGGCAGAAAATATAAATTTAGCACGACTTTATTTGAGTGTTCACTTTGTCGCGAACCACTTATAAATGAACGTTAGTTGGTATAAGGAAAGATGAAAAACAGAGGCTGCGGGGCGTTGAGACTCACGACTCAAGTGCACCTAGATGTATACATATGACCTGGACCACGGTCGTAGAAGAACAGGTCTGGACACTCGCCTATCTACCGATGTACTTAGCTTGAACCCCTTGTTGTTTGGCTGTAGGTCGTCAAGTTGCCGAGAATGTCGTACTTTTTGGCGCTGTAATCCGAGCGGTCGGACTCAAACTCCGCCCACTTTATTCCACTGTTAACATTTTAAAGTAAATAAAGATTTCTAGAGCTATGATTTAAAATTGTGAGCGAAGGAAGTATTACATAAATTGATAAAAAATATACGTTTTGATAAATTGTTTATCTTAGTGGGAGGGAAGTGGGCGGAGTTTGAGCTCGACCGCCCGGATTACAGCGCCAAACATGTATATCATTATCGGAAACTTGGTGAACTGCAGCCAAACAACAAGGGGGTCAAGTTTCCAGGCGAGTGTCCAGACCTGTTCTTCTACGACCGTGACCTGGACTTAACTTTCATTCATTGGTTGCTACTGTAGGGAGAAACCATTATCTATTTTTGTCTGAACCGCCAGAAATATTATCTACTCCCAGCTCTGGATCACAGTTCTCTAAGCCTTGGGCATTGCTCTGTGTTACAAAGTTTATTAAGTTGTTGAGGATATTTAGATGGTTCACTGAAAGAAACATTTTGTAGAAAGTCTTCCCTGCAAAATTATTTTGTAGTAACCACAAAATAATTTTGTGGTGGCAAATATATTTTAGTGGTGTCCACAAAATGTTCTTATGGTGACCACAACATAAATGTTGCAGGGTAAATAGCCGCAAAATATTTTTTAGCTGCCACAAAGTATTTTTTCTGTGTTGTTACACAATTGGTTTATTAAGTGTTAACCGTTATGGTTAAACGGGCATTTACTGAACTGTAATGACAGGTACTAGGAATATAAAAACGGGTACAAGGTGTAAAATTAATTTAGGAGGTGAGCGCAGTATTATAAATTATACATTAAATTAAGTTGAGGGTTGCTGCGACCTTACTATGTCTGACGACCTTACCGAAAGCTGGATTGAAGAGGTAGACGGTATCAGCGGAGGAACACGCCCCCGCCGGGACTCGACCCCGAGCCCCGGAGGAGAGCTGGACTGCTGTTGATCGGACGAGCGTTGGCGGGCGACAAACCGTCGATGCCGTCTGCTTTATAACCTAATAACATCTTAAATGCAAGTTACGTGAGTTCAAGGTATATTCTGCATGCTAATGCACTGTAGATATTTCCACGTTTGAAATTAAGTTAGGGAAAACAAACACACTTGTAGTACAGACCTTGAACCGAAATGTACGAGGAAAAAAAATGTACGACTCACTAACCTATGACTTTTAGCCTCTTTGAAGTTCAGATTACGCAAACGCCTGTGGTTTTTATTCGTCATCAAGTCTGTCAGCTTTCAAGAGAAAAAGAGAAAACTTTTTGCGCAGTGGTACTTCCCTTTGCAAGGACTGACCTCATACGAGACCATATCAGAGTATGGAGTCATATCAAAATTTACATACTTTACTAATTGACACTAAACACTACATGACAGTATACTGTTATGTAAAGTGTTGCTCGTGTGGCACTTACAAAAATATACCAGGTCAACTAAGTAGAGTTGAAAATTTTACTGTGGACGTTAGAAAAATTTCGCGGGTTCGGGTAGCTTGCGTCCGGAGACTTTTAAATCCGACCCGTTGCGAGATGTATTCTGCTCTACCCTGATCTATAGAAAGGTAGATTGGTGTTAGCACACGAAAAAAAAAAACTATTTATCACAAAAAAGTATACGATTGTAGGCTTCCGCGATTTTGTAGGATATTTGGATTGTTTGATGATATTTGGATAATTGGATGATATTTGGATAGATTGATGAGAAAACAGAATGTGGTTTTCAAGTTACAATATCGCCAGACGAACATGAAGTCGTAGATAGAGGTATGTAATAAGGCATATTATTTATTATTACTGCGTTTATGAAAATTTTTATGTGTTATTCGTTCAGTAAATGAAAAATTTTTATCGTCTAGGTTTATAATTTAAGAAAGCATAGTCTTCATACAGTTCAGTAAATATTTTACTGCGTTCTAAAAATACCTGGCGAATAAAGTAAGTAACTGGCAAAAAAATATATATATTTATCTGACCACGTAACTTAGATTAAGCTGTCGATTTTAGATGGTAGATTTTAGTACCCGTCACATGTTTTTTTTTTTTTTTTTTTTTAAGAAATTGCTTTAAAAATAGTGGTTCCAATGCAACTGTGCCCAAAAAAAATTTTCTCTTCTAATGATAAATTTCAAAATTCTCATTTCAGCTCCATTGATTTTTCATGGAATGAAAATGGCGAAACAAATGTTTTCAGGATGACATATAGCCGCACATTTCTTGTACATCATCTTCAAGATGTGTTCATGAAGTAAATGGGTTACACTTTTATTTCCGAGCCGATACAATCATAATTTTGTCAGAACAGTTGCTCGCAACAGTTACATTCTGCCATGACGAATGGCAACAGTCAAACACGACCAGAAGCCACTGTACAAACAAAACCCACGCGCATACTGTATATATCCATATACAGGGTGAGTCGGGAGGGAGGAAAGGTACATGCTTTGAGGGGCGACAGTACTGGTGATTCGGAACAAAATGTTTCTAATAAACATATGCCCATTTCTTAACCGTTTCAGAGAAACCTAATGAAAACAACAAGGAACGGGATAAGTGCAGGTGACAGTAAATCACGCTACTGTTATCATATTATGTTGTATGTAATTTGGTACATTTCCACATGGTGGCGCTCTAAGCATGGTGCAGTTGTTTACCTCAGTCTCAGTCCTACAGTGCTTGCCCTAGTGTTGGGAACTACAGTGTTGTTACGTGTACAGTGAATACAAGTCAGTGTAGTAAAAATGCCACAGGTATTCACACATGCAGAGTATGCTGACGTGATGTTTGTCTACGGTTTCTCCGATGGAAATTCCAGAGCCGCCGTTCGTGAGTACGAATGACGATTTCCTAATCGCAGAGTTCCAGATAGCAGGGTGTTTAGCAGGGTGTTTGCAGGATTGCGTGACCATGGTACGCTTCCCAGCGTAAATGTTGTATTCGAACGTCCCGTACAACAAGAAATTAATGAAGTTGAGAACATTCTTCAGGTACTAGAACGCAGCCCAACAACTAGCTCGAGACGAATTGAGGACTGAACATTCATAAGGGGCTAAGTGCCAAATGGTAAGTTTCGAGATACTTACGAAAACAGTATATTGCGACAAACAAATGAAGAACGAACTATCCAATTGCGATAACATATTTTTTTACAATAGGAAAGTAGTAAATAGGAGCAATCGAATATTAAATTAATACAAAACACTTATGAACATCGACATATATTTTTTTTCAATGAACTAGAAAGCGCTGATGTTACCTCAACCATTTAATTGTGCTGATGTATGGCGTGCATGAATATCACTAAGAGCTAGTACTTTAGGTATGCCTTCGACCTAATGTTTTGGCACCCTTCTATGTTACTAACTCATTTTTGTCGAAAATGGTACTTAGCGCCTTTTGAATGTTAAGTCCTCAATTGCTGCTCAACTTCATATTCCACAAACAAGAGTGATACGCACAGTACACGAGCAGGGTCTGTATCCATATCATCGGCAGAGTGTACAACATCTGCATGAAGGCGATGATGTCCACCGGCAAGAATTCTGTCAGTGGATCATTGCCAATGATCGATTAATTCCACGTATTCTGTTCACTGATGAGTCAACATTTACCCGCAACGGAATCAACAACACACGCAACTCTCACGTATGGGCAGACGAAAATCTACACCCTGCTGTAGAAAGGAATTTTCAATGACGTTTCTCAGTTAACGTGTGGTGCGGTATTATTGATGACCAACTCATCGGTTCAGTAGTTTTAGATAATCGTCTTAATGGAGTACGGTATATTGATTTTCTTCAAAACGTGTTACCAGAATACTTGGAGGATATCCCTTTGGCAACAAAAGCTCGTATGTACTTTCAGAAGACGGAGCTCCTGCACATTCTGTAAGACCAGTGACACAGTACCTCAACGAAACGTATCCTCGGCTTTGGACCGATCGCCATGGAGTCATTGCTTGGCCACCGAGGTCACCTGATCTTACCCCATTGGATTACTGTGTGTGGGGTTGGCTTAAAAGCGAAGTCTACATGCGCAGGGTGGACACTCACCTACACATTTCCCGTCCGTGTTGTTTTCATTCGGTTTCTCTGAAACGGTTAAGAAATGGGCATGTTATGTTTATTAGAAACATTTTGTTCAGAATCACCAGTACTATCGCCCCTCAAAGCATGTACCTTTCCTCCCGACTCATCCTGTATACCAGATGCGTATCCAGCGGTGGGTCATAGAGGTGCCATGCCATGAGAAGAAGAAATATGTACACCCCAAGCTAAAAATGGAGGCAAGGAGTTTTCCCTCGAAAAAATTTTGGATTTTACTATGCAAAACTACGCTTTTCAAGGAGTTTCCGAACCAAAATTTTTAATATATCGCTTTAAGGAATTATAATTTTTTAATGGAAAATTTTGAGTTAAAAGTGCATACATTTGTGCTGATATAAAATAATTAAACACGTTCTTCATATTCTGATACCACGTGTGTCTATAATTGTGTTGGCACTAGAAACACATTCAATACTTTTTATCTATAACGAACTAAAAAGCATAAAAAGTTTGCAGTCTAAAAATGATAAAGTTTTATTTAATGTAACGAAAAATGAATTTACTACCTATTTCATAAATTACTATTCTATATATTGCTATAACACAAAATCGTGTAGCCATGAATGTGTTGTAAAAGTTGTGTTGTCTTTTGTAAGGTTAGGTAATGTTTTTCTGTGTTTTACTTGGCATTTATTTGGTTTAATTTTTTAGAGCAGTCTTGGGAGGGGTCCATGGCCTCTATACCCCTCCCTCCTATTCTGGGCCCACCTTTGGTATACACTGACATTAACTTCAACTCGTGGCATTTTTACATTTGCCTCGGTATCAAAAATATTGCACGTAATTTGACTGTCTTGCGTTTAGAAGCGACAAGGAATGCGGCGAGTTGGCTAAAGTCGACTTTAGTGCTCTAGGGTTTCGACTTTCTAGGCCTCACACGTGCAACGGAGCTGCAAAACTGTTTAACTCTTCTATCACTTTAAAGATTAATCAGGGCATCGAGAAACAATTGCGTAATAATTACACCACGTGAAATCTGGACTAAATTGAAGACGAAAATATTAGTGTTGTACGACGACATTTACCGTGAACAATCTGACAACACTGCATGGAGGAAGTCCCCTCTTGCACTCCACATCCAGGTATTATTTTATGTGTGTTACGTGAAGTAAACGTATTGGACTGCTAGGGACTTTATAAACTACACCCATAACATACAGGTCAGAACAGTACAAGTAAGACAAGTAAGATAACTGTGTAGCGCAAGAGGGGACTAAATACACAGCTATGTTGTCACATTATGCACGTGGAAGGTCTTCGTAGGACGTTTTGCCACTAAAATTTTCGTACACAATTTAGTCCAGAATTCGCGTGGTGTGCTTATTAAGCGATTGTTTGTTTTGGACATTCTGTATAGCATATATATATATATATATATACACTGTCGATGCTTAAAAAAACGATACTGTCTGTCGAAACATCACTGATGAAATTCTTCTGCATTTTATTTATCACATTTCAATTGTTTCGAATTACTTTGAAAATACTGGAAATAGGACTCAAATGGTGTAAAGAATATGTCCTGTGAGTGATGGTAACTCCTCGTGTATCATCGTATACACACACCACGTGGTTTACCTACCTAAGTCTGTGGGTTGAGATACAACACACAGCTTATAACATTAGACTTGACATCACCTAGCGCCTATGTTGTGGTCTGTTGTTAGCGCTATCACTGTAAAAAAAACAGTTTCTATATTTGCCACACGTTCGACAACCATGGTAGCACTTCTAAACTTTTTTTATAAAACAATCAAATTCATACTGAAGTTGCCAGACTTGTATTGTAACAACTGTAAAAGTTTGCATATTTACAATGCGGAAGTATGGTAACTGTCCCATACTGCATTTAGTTACCACTTCCTAACATTTTAGGAAGTTTTTTTTACAGTGTATGGACTGAAGTACGCTGTGTCTCAGAACATCTCTCTTAAGACGTTTATCGATGACCGCAAGAGTTAATTGAATCTGGTGCGTGAGCTGTGCTGTAACGTGATACAAAACGTATATTTTCACGTAAAACTATTAAAACTGTTTATCTACGAATAGGAGACACACTTCAAACTGTATCCCTTGTGGATTTAAAATTACCGCCCACTTATTAAAAACATGAATACAAAGCTCCTCAAAAGTGTTAAGAATGGATTTTTCACGTTGCTGTAGCTGAGAAGATATCAACCGTAATCGTAAAACAAAGTCATAGAAACCTACATTGGACTTTACCACATACTTTCCACAAATAATATTATAGGGTCATCGCTTGAAGTCGCGTTGAAAAATACATTCTACGAAAACACTGCCCGCTAGCTTAGTTCTTCACGCCTAGAAGCGATGAAGTGTTTGTTGGACGTATTAGAGTCAACTTATCGCATTTCCGTTTCCGTGCTTCAAACGGAAAAAGTAAGGGTCGATTGCAGCAGAGTCACATGAGGAAAATATTGAGGTAAAGGTCAACTAAGGAGAACTTGGGTTAAATCTGAGAATTTTACGTTTGTATTGCACAGTCAGGAAATTGAGATATCCCTGTTGAGATGAAGTGTTACCACAATATTCGCGAGAATAATAATTTATCTTCATGCATCGACTTGCGAATTTGGCTAACATGTATATCATTTTCGATTTATAACGCACAAAACTTATATGACGGCGATGAGATAATTTTTATTTAGTGTTTAGCATACTGTAAAGTTGAAAAAATACAAATAAAAATGATATAAATACGTCGTCGATTTTGTTTATAAAAATGGTATCGTAACCATTTTGTTTAAAAATAAAAGTGCCATAAAAACACATCACTTTCGTGTAAAAATGTACAGCGAATATAAATTATGTCGTAGATATCATAGCGGTCTTTCCTTTACATCAGCGATGTGTTCCCCTTCTAAAATAATACCAATAAATTCAAAACAAGAATACCATCCTCCCCCACGTGACATTCTAACCTCTATTTACAACCGCCGTGATTGATTTGCAGCTTGAGAAAATCTTAAGGAAGGTCTGAGTACTCCTTAAAATTCCCTCAGTTTTTTCTTATATTTCACTCACTTTTCGTCTCTGCAATGAAAATGTCTCACATTTCACTCAGCAGAGAGGCCTTGGATTTTACTCAATGTGACTGTGTAATCGACCCTAAAGGTCCAATTAACTCTTAATGTGTGATCAGTGGCACCACCCTGTAACCACACTACGTGATTCCCTCCGTCATCGAACTGTGATACGCTTAATACATTCTAGCGTTGCTTCGTTATGTACGTCACAAATGTGGGAGGTGTTTCTGACGCAGCCAAAAGGTTACATACATCTTGTATAGATGCCAGAGACGGCGCTGTCCCGCACACGAACGTGAAACGCAGACCTGCAAGATGGGTGGTGTTGGCAGCTGTGGATATATCTCTGTCGCGCGCAGATAGTTGTTTCGGCTATCGTGGGCAGGCCGTGACGCACGCGGTGGGCTCCAGCCAGCATCATTACATCACATATCGCCCAGAGGAGACGTCACTTTGAAGGCGCTTGATTCCCTGACCGTTGGCCTTGTTCACACACAGGGGCGTCATTTCAGGTTTCTCTTTGGGAAGGGGCAAGATTTTTTTTTTCGGCGACAGTGACCTTGTTGCATCTTTTTTATTAATTAAAAATGCATAAATTATAAAATTTAATAATAAAACTCCAGTTTTATGTGCTTCAAAAAAAATATTTTATACACTTAAAATTCTAAGGCCAGGGGGGGGCATTTGCCCCTTTGCCCCCCTAAATGACGCCCCTGTTCAACACACTGCCTCCACTAACACGCAGTCCGTAGACCCTTTCAAGGGCGCTGGTTTCGACGTGGGCCAACTGTCTAACTAGTTCGGCCCGAGACTTACAAAGTTGGGACAAGTGGTATGTCCTGCATGATAATTATGATGGCTCACGAGGAAAGTCTCAGATAAATACTCAGGAAATACAAATGGCACTGCGTCACTTTTCCAAGCAAGGGTGCAGTGTCGGCTCACTACACACTCGCCGAACCCTCACTTGGCCACCAAATCTCGCAACTTGACTCGGAACTGAAACTCTCGTAACTTAACCCCGTGATAACCGAGAGGCTATGTTTGAACAGTTAACCTAGTGACTAAGAAAGTGCTTATCTGAAATATTCTACACGTAAACAGCCCGACGTTTGTGGCAATGGTACGAAATTTCATATTTTCTGGTCTCTTTTCGGAGATGTATTTAAAATTTATTTCGTCAATTTTATTTAAGTATTATAATTGAAACGTTTAAATACAAACATGCGTATTTTTTAATACGTTTCCTTCGAAACCTGTAAAAATTACATTCAATCATATTTGTCGGTTACTGCGTAAATAGAACGCAACGGTATTTAATTTTTGGGGTTTCCTTAAGCTGAGATATTTCTCTTAGCAGATTAATCCATTTGTCATGAGAGTATTACGTTATTTATATTATAAATACAAGTTTCATTACCAAAATTTGATACTATATATGAAGTAACGGCCGGGATAAATGTTCCTGTAAGCTTCCCCCGGCTATTCGGTCTACAGTAGGCGTAAACCCACGCATTAACCAAATTCTAAGAATTTCGTTGAGCCCTTCCCCCCAAAGCATCAAATTAAATAAAAAAATTGCCTTCAAATGAAAAATACAGTCATTTCTGAAATACAGCTAGTGGCACCAACAAAGGATAAAGAAATCTGAAAAAAAAAAAAAATCCATGAAATTAAAGGCTTTCGAGCAACTACGGGGGGAAAAAATACATTTAATTTGAAACCTTTGAAATTGTGCTAATTTTTCTTGGTGTCAGTTGCTAGCAATCCAGATTTTGTATTTTGGGGAAAATTAAGTTTATGCAAGGGACAGTAAAATTTCTCCGATGGAGCTAGAAATTTTCCTTCTACAGTGACTACAGTTTTCTGATGGAAATTGTGCATGGTATTAATTTTCTATGGGGACTAAATCTGAATAACAAATATTTGTACTCCAGCTTGACAGGCATCTAATTAATATCTACTGCGATGTCTTAAATCTGTGCTTTGTTCGACGGCGCAGTTTCTTTAAGTGATTAAGTGTAATTGCGTAGCCGCCTTTATTAATTCCCTTTTGTGCGTGTTTCTCTGCCGTCTCTAGAAAGACGTTGCCGTAGAAGACGCGTTTGGATGGATGTACTGCAGTGCAAGCAGTTTCCTTGCATCGGGAGATTTACGTCTGCAAGGATGCCACCCTGTCAATGGGAGGAGCAATAAATTCATGCACCTACTGAAACTACGTGCTGACTGTTATGTATGATTATTGGTTCGTGTCTTGACAACAAAACTGGTAATGGCAACAACATTCATGATTTTAGAAGTTCACGTGTGGTTTCAGAAATATATATCATATAACATCCACGAGACGCTTTCGAGCAAACAGGGAAAAAAGACATTCAATTTAAAACAGTTGAAATTTTATATGTATATATATATATATATATATATATATATATATATATATATATATATATATATATATGCATACATACATATGCAATTTTTACGACTTGGTGTTTTGAATAAATCGTTATGAGTGGTTTGCACCTAAATAGAGCTTTGTTTAATTCACTTGTAATTATTCTGGTATATCAATTGTCTCAGAAACAGCCAAATAAGGTGTAATTACTGATTACGACGTGCATATACATAAATATTTAGTTGGGCCAACGAAACGCGTTTTTTTTTTTGTTTCGAAACAAATGGTTACATTTGCGCCAATTAAATATTTTATCGGTACGGGTGAGTACTTTGTAAACGAAGTGCAAATTTCGTTTTACAAAACGCAAACAATTTTGTCTGCATAAGTATGAATTTATTTTGCACTATTCATGTTTCGTTAAATATTCTTCCCAGTGTTAACTTGTATGATGTGTACTATAAAATATAAAGTTGTGTTGTTTATTTGAAACTCACCGGCGTTGGGCTAGGCAACTACTCTCAGATACTAAATATTTCTTCTGCACCTTATGTATCTTGGCATGAAATACTTTTCTTGCGCATTTACTGTCAGCACTGAAAAATAACAGAAAAGAGAATATGCGGTATTACGTCGCCTGAAATATAGGCTGTCCGCCTACCACTATATCCGTACATTCTGTCTATATTGAAGGCGGCTATCTTGCCAACATCTACAGGAAGCAAAATTTCTTAAGTACAATGACCTACAGGCTAGATTATTCTGTATAGCGGCGTTATCGAACATCAGCTGTTTGCCCATTTACTGCTGTCTAAACGAGCAGTCGGTTTCACCCTGAACCAAGTAGGAAGGATTTTATGTACTAGTTTAAGCCAGATCCACACTCTCACTTAACGTCGTACTGCGTACGTGAGATTTTTGGAATTGGATTCACAACACCACATAATCTAAATATGCCCAACATTTGTTTTAGTGTAAACAGTCTGCTGCGAGTTAGTATACCTTAATAGTTTTGGAACGAAACATAAAATATAATTTACTACAAAAAGATTAAGTATTTGAATAACTTATAACTATTAAACTTAGTTTTACTTTCGTAAGTCCATTTTTAAGCTGGATTCACAACCAACACTTAGTGTACGTACGTAAATTGAGTAACGTTTTTGTAGGTTACAATGCCTCCTTTAAAAAACAAAAAATTAAATATTTTTATACTGAAAAAATTTGCTAAGTTAAAATTAAATTTTAAAAATACACAAAAAAATTTTTTTTAGGAAACGTTGTAACTTACACCGTCGTTATTCACTATAAATGTTTTCAGTTTGGTATGTCAGTTGGTTTTAATGGCGTGTACAATACCATAAAATCAAATTTGGACGTTTCCGAGTCATTACGCAAAAATAATGAGAGATAAAAAAATTTCATAAGAGCAAAATGTAGTTACAATTTATGTCTAAAATGAGAAAAAATATTTGCTACAAATATAAAAATTAAAAAATTGATGCAGACCGTAAAATAGTTGAGAGTAGAAAGTTGACTAACTCAGTCACTTACTTGTACGCTACGTGGTCATGTGAATACTTTGAATGTACACTCAGTGTTTCTACTTTTACACGTACGAATGTATGTACGCTAAGGGTTGGACGTTAATCCAGCTTTACTTTAAGGATTATTATTGGATCAAAGTTCCCTATAGAGACCGGGATGGCATTGCAGTCATTGAATAAATGTACATTACTTTGGATTATAGATGGCCCTAAATTCGTTTTAGAAGTTTTCTGCCGTAACTATCACATTGGCGCAGAGAAAAAACTATTCATTAAAATAAAAATAAGATTGATAGGTTCCAAAGCATTGTAAACACGTAAGCGACTAAACGGCTTTGTGTGGGCAGCCATTTCGTCATGTTCGTTGTTTGTCTGCTACGATCTCTGGCGAGCCAGGAAAATGAATCACCCTGGCTGTAAAGTTTAAAAATACTTTGGCACGCGGCATATCAACGTCAAAACCTACTCGTACCGTTACACGAGACTAAATGTGAACGACTTCTTCGAAGCAGCCAGTTCACGGAGAAGTGGGTGTCCAGAGTACCGACTTCTATATTCGTAAGGTTCTGTTTTGACTTTACCTTTCCTATAGTTATTAATTCAAATATTAAATTGAGAGCGTTGAAACCCGCTTATACAGGGCCGGTGTTGGTTAAACGAATGTAGGTTATAGCTAAGTGCATTTAGCACCATTATTTATTTTTATAGTTTTTTTAAATTTATGGGAAGTTGGTAGCATTTTAGTACTATCAGAGACCACCACATGCAGAAAATAGTAGGTAAGGTTGGCCTGCTGTTATAAATGTAACTGGTCGACAATTAACTAGAAGAAGCTCTTTCTCTGAGAAAAATTATTATTGTAGGTGCTATCATTGTTTTAAAATAAGGACTGCAGTAAGTAACAATGACTTAATATCCAAAATACTCATGCAGTAAAATAATAAAGATGGAACGAATTGTTCTGTATAAGGAGAAGAGAAAGAATACTTTCATTCGTCTAGAGAAGGTTTTGTCCATAAGGAGTGTGTTAATTTTATGTGGTGAAAGCTTATAAAAATGCAAGTAGAAATGCGTTTTCAGTTTTTTCGTAAAGGGTATATAGTAGGAGTTTGGCTACCATATAAATTTACCAAAAAATGTTATTTTTTCATATATATATATATATATATATATATATACACACACACACACACATATATAAACCTATAAACCTTGAGATTAGACAACAAATTCAACAGCGTCTAAGCAACGAAGAATAACTTAATTATTGAGTTTATATTCAAAGGAATGCAATTTACAGTGATTTTTTTGGATAGCATTACTCACACCACGGTTACTTAACGAACAAATCGAAAACACATTTTCGAATTAATTGCTTACAAGCTATCATTACACAAGAGTAACACACTCTCTGTTCTGAACTTCCCTTTATAAATACATACATAAACACACACACAAACACACCTATACACAAACGCATACACACATTTACACACATTCTTGTATAACTTTGGCCAACCAGATTCCTGGCTTTGTTTTAAAATACGGATTATACTTACAACAGTAATGTGACGTGAACCGTGTGTCTGATTGCCTACTGCGTAATGTTGATGATACAATTGTTTCGTACGGATATACTGATTGTAGAGTGACTATACGTCACATTGCTGGCCAGAGCCACAATATTGCTTACTCGTGCAACACACGCGTTCGCCTCCAGTGCTGTAACTCGATTACCAAGTTATTATGTGCTATTATTAAATGAAAAATTTACGCATACGAAATTATTATCTTACGTTCTGAACTGTTAATAAACAATTGAGGAGTTGTCTGGAATAAAGGCTTTAGTAAGCTAAGGTCTTTCTTCAATCAAACAATTTATCTTGTTCGACTATGTCCGTAGAAGACACCTAAAATTTTTTTGTACCGATGTCTAAATTTTTCACCAAGCTATGCAATTTTGTCTTGACTACCGTAATAGAAAATTTTACATTTCTCCAAGGTGTGCGGTGCTAAGCAATGACTGTACTCAACACTGAGCTGTAAGTGGAGCCATTAATCTGGTACACTCTCGAGCCAGTGGCGTACAAGAGGCAAAGTACTAATTCTCCAGAAATACACCTCAGTCACAGACTAAATAGTAATACAGGCGTGCACAGAGGATAAGGTTTGCTACTGTTAACCATACGTAAGTTTGTAAATGGCGGAACAAAATTATATATTATACAACAAAATTTTTGTTGGCTGAAAATCTGTGAAGAGCGTAAAAAATTGGTTTTGTTGGTCTAACAAAATTCATGTTAAACCGGACTAAACCCTCCTGTTGAGGTAATCAGCCAGGCAACCATATGTTTGGTTGATTAAACATTTACATGGATGTTTCTCCGTATACGAACATATGGCCTACAAGATGTTGCAAAATTCCATGTCAATATTCTAGGGAAACAATCCTCACGTGTAGAGGAACAAAAAGTGTTATATGAACATAGGTCAAAAAACGCACCGTTTCTGCGCTACAGTTGGCGATACATGACGTATGGTTGATAGCGCGCGGGTAGGATCATGTTGCTGTGGGGCATCATTACAGCAGTACATAACATGTTACTATGCCACACACTACGCCACTAACACACAGACAGTAGGAACAACTGTAACACAGCAACATGATCCTGTCAGCACGCTACCAACCATACGTCATGTATCGCCAACTGTAGAGCAGAAACGGTGCGTTTTTGGACCTATGTTGATATAACACATTTTGTTCCTCTACACGTGAGGATTGTTTCCCTTGAATACTGACATGGAATTTAGCAACATCCTGTATACAGTTGACACAACCAAACCTTTTTCTCTGTGTGAAATGACATGGATCCTGTATGTAGTTGACACAACCAAACCTTTTTCTCTGTGTGAATTGACATGGGTGAACTTAAGCACTTATTGGCTGCCCAAGGCTGTTGATACCAGCCCCGTGTCTGTTTGGCTCCTGCATATTACTGCAGGTTTCCTATTGGCATGGCTGCAGGCTAGCAGGGCAGCCACCTCACACTGATTGGCGGTAGGTGTTTCCGCCATTTTGCTGGTCAGAGAAGCCATTTTGCTGGCGTGTGTGACTGAGTTCGCCGTCCTACGGGCTGTTTAACTTCTGTATTCCTGAATGTTCTGTGCCTCGGTCACTGCAATACGTCCGCCTCGTGTTCAAAGTGTACACTTGGAGCTAAAACTGCGCACCGTGGAACACAATCACGCTACGCCACTTGCACTTTCCCTGTTCATTTTATTTCTTATTTATTTTATATGGCATGTAGCGTGTCCTCGGACAGCACTAGGCCTTGGTAGGAGAAGACTTAAGAAAGCGGGTAGGAGTCGGCTAACGCCTGTTTACTAAGAGTGTTCAAGTGCGATAAATTCATAATTTTATATTTGTATGAAATCATGTTAGTTTTGTAGTCGATACTTGTGAGTATAGTTTACTCTTACGAAACAATTTTAGCTCTCATAGCTTTCTAATAACTGTGCGTCAATGTCAAAATTTGCATGTTATAGGCCTTTCGGGATAAAGTGAACACTAATTATTTAACCTTTGAAAAATATCACTAGCCGTTACTGCATATAATTCAACATTACCGATAGTCACCTTACTGCTTGTATGGTTGGCAACGAAATAACACAACATAGATCCGTGTTTATTCGTATTTAAATACAACAATACTGAAACAAAACCAACCGACAGCGATATAATTGTATTTTATATAATTAATAAACTTATTTTTTTATCAAACTATATGGAATCCTATCGACTGAAAAATTTTTCTTACACGCGCAAACATAAAGTGACGTGTCCCAGGAGGTTAGACTTTCTCCGTCGTTAGCTGCTACACGCGGAAAGGTACGAATTGGCTGGAAATAGATCTTTAGCAGGGCTTTTTCCAGTGCTCACTTTATTGCGAACTGCATATACGCTGCCAAGCAAATAGTAAAATTGACTTACTAAAAACGAAATAATTCACAGTGAAATAACATGCCATGGGCTATGCAACAAAGTTTTAAAAAACTTCCAGTTAACTATTTTTGTAGTTAAAAATTTGGCTGGCTTTTCACATTTTTCCTTGTACTTTTGCGATTTTATAAAAAAATTCAAAATATTACGCGTGGGCTTCTAAATGCTTAGTTGCGTAGATTACAGAAATTTTATTTCACAGTGAATTATTTCATTTAAGTAAGTCAATTGTTTTTGACTATTTACAAGACAGCATAACATGTAAATTTTGAGAAAACTATGAGAACTAAAATTGTTTCACTAACAAGTATCGTCTATAAAACTAGCACTATTTCATAAAAATATAAAGTTATGATTTTATCGCACTTGATCACTCTTAAGGAAGTATCCCAATATTCGCCTGTAGTGATTTCGGAAAACGCTTGATAACCGAAATCAGAATGGCCGGAACCGGGGATCGAACCCGGGTCTTCCCGATTGCGAGGCGAGTGTTTTACAACTGCTCCACCTCGCTCAGATGAAGCAGGTAAACTGTGTTACGTGATAATTTAAGTAGCAAACGGACCAGCAGCATTTATCTATCATAGTTATTATTATTTATAAAACGTAGTAAGGTCACAGATGGAAGTGTCATAGAAATGAGCCCACATCGGAAAGATTGAATATCAGTTATTGACTTGTGCGTGGAGACTGTGATGTAACCAAAGTGTGAGCTGGCACATTCTTATTATCTTCAGAGCCTCTGGGCATCGGGCACGTAAAATATCTCTACTCAGACCTCTCATCTCTAGTTTATATGACTTAATGACCAATAGTTACGGTCCCTGAATTACATCGGTTTAATGATCTGCAGGATATACTTCAAAGGTTTAGAATATTGACTGACGACTAACCAAGCCAGTTTTCTCATAATGGTATTTCAAAGTCAAAACGGTGCATGTTTTTACATCATACACCCCCCGAAAACCATTGAACAAAATGAAACGAATTTTGACTTCTAAAAGTCATTATAGGAAAACTAGCTGAGATATTTTTCCTGTAAGAGTCTACAAAATTAACACTATTTCATACAAACGTAAACTTATGATTTTTTTCCACATGAGCGCCCTTGAGCTGACGGGAGAGGACACACAGTAAAATGGGGTAAGGCACAGGTGACGCAACAACTTACAGCCTCGCCGGTCGTCAAACGGGGGCCGCACACAGCTGGAAGAGATAAGGCGACTTGCGTCAAACCCTCGCGTGGTCCCGTGACAGACGTCACATGTTGGCGTCCCAGGAACTAGCGTCTCAGATTAACTTTTCTGACTCAGGCGCACTCGCTCACGCACTAGGGATGCTCCTATGCCGATATAGACTTCGCGTCTGTCGTTGCTTTTCAGCGTGTGTTTAGTTTTTCGTGCTTAGGAACAGCTTGGCAATTGATGTATCAGAGAGCATAAAATTACTTTACCAAGTGGAAATACAGAACAATTATGTTATTCTCAGTAGGTATACATCGGGAAATTGGCGGGTTCACCGACCTGTAGTCTAGTCACCAGGAATATCAGTATGTTCAATCACACATTAGCAGCTTATTGGCTGCTCGTTGACACCGTGATACCGCGTGATTGGGCCTTCTTTTAGTAACTTTTTTACTATTGGTTCAGAGCCCTCCAAGATGTATCAAATAACACAAGAGCCAACTGATCAAGTTGCCCATTTATATGGTGGTTTTAGTCGCAGCTTGTGTCCAAAAGATAACACGAATTTTTTAGGTTCCTATCGATAAGGAAAGGCAGATTACTTGTCTTACTTTTGTTATTAAAGAATAAAAAGTAAAAGAAATAGGGAGGAGTTAAAGAGAGATGGTGATTTTATTATGAGCCTCTACTGTAAAATAGTATTTTTTAATGAAACGTAAAATTACCTAATATACCATTGTTGATGCACAGTTAGATTTTAATTTACAGTTTAAGCGATCTTTATGTATTATCGACAGAGAGGTCATTAGAAAGAGTTGTACACAACTTAACACAAGTGAAATAAAGAGGGAGAAGAATTGGCCATGGCATTTGTTAAGAAAACTATCCCAAATGTCCGTAGAAGGAAATATAAACTCTGCCCTTCCAAATGTGCGTCCCGCGTGCTACCGTTCTAGGAAAGCAAGATATTTAACACATATTGTAATAGCCTGAAAAGTTACAGTATTTTCAACAGCGAGCACGGCTAAACATATAGGCTACTAAATAATTTTAGAATAATTTTTTTTTACAGAGATACTTTACAAGCTCCAGATAGCATGCGTCTAAAATGTGGCAACTCTACAGTGTTGCCAGAATCACATTTCACGATTTCACGACCCTGAAGAATTCAAATTATACGCCAAAACACGCCATTTATAGAAAATGTTCGGCGAACACAAATTTTTACATCACACACACACACATATACTGCAAATGTACTAGTTCTTAAAATACCATTAGATATGGAATATAGTTATCAAAAGATTTGATATTTTCAATGTGTAGCTATTTATAAAAACTTGTAACATGAAATTTTGTTTAAAAAATCGGAAAATAAAATAATAAACAAAAATCCCGTAGTAAATTCCAAAATACTCGTCGATGCAAAGAATATCGTATTGGCGCCAAACGCAAGAAAAAAATGCAGTAGCTCTTTTTGAAAAAATTACAATTTCGTGTTTATAGTAAACAATTAATTTACTACATTTATTCGTTATTAATGCAAATCCAAAATAAAATATTATTAAACACTATTTTACAAGTCTGGTTTAAATGTACATGCATTTCGGGATATTACGTGTCAATTGGCAACAATGCGCCTCGACCGACTGTATGCACCGTTACCACAGAATATGTAGGAATGCAAAAGTGAAATAACTGGTAGGATGGCAAACCCAGTAACACACGCCAGCTAATTGGCTTCGCTGGCCAGCAACATGGCGGGAACGCCTACCGCCAATAGGCGTAGGACGGCTACCATGCCAGCCGGTATTACGACCAATAGGAAATCTGCCGTAACATGCACGAGTAGAGACTTTGATTTTTGGCGAAAAGAATTTTTTGCCCCAACTTATTTCAGTGCTTCATTGTTAGGAACCCCTGATTATCGCGAGAATATTTCTGCACCAAATTATTTCAATGCCTTAGTTCCACATCTGCAATTTTGCTTCTTCGTCATTGGCAGAATGTCTTTGTGTAAAGACGTTTCCCATTTGACCTTACCAGTCAGAGTAAGGTTACTGCGAATAACACACTTCTGTGATTTACAGTATAACGTTAAAACACGTGATAGTCAGGGCCCCTAACTTTCGTGCACATCTGCAGTTCTGCTTCAAGATCAGCGATTGGACGTCTTAGCTCTGACGTGTCTTGGTGTTTTACTGGCAAATCACAGACTTGTGAAGTTGTAGTAACGTCATTGTGATTGGCAAAGTCAAATGAGAGACATCACTTCTCAAAGACAAGCTGTTAATAACCATGAAGTAGAACTGGAGATGTGCACGTAAGGCACTAAAACAAAGTGGGGCAAAATTCTTTTCGCGAAATACAAGGGCCCCTAGTGGTAGTTAAATTCAGCCAATCACTGGCCATGAAGCAGGGCTGCAGATGTGCACACGAGGCATTGAAACAAAAACAGGAGTCCCTATATTCATGGTTACTGGATAACATGAATTTGTGTCAATTCATTTACCACGAAGCATAGAGCTGCAGATGTTCACATAAGGCATTGAAACAAATTGGTGCAAAATTCTTTCCACGGAAAACCAGATGCTTCATGAAGGATCCTACACGGGGCTGGCATCAACGCATGTGCCACCGCGTCATTGTCGCTATTTAATCTGTGCCGTTACCATCTACTTGACCTACCTCAAGTCACAGACCTGTCAAGCCGAAAATAGACCTCCGTTCGCTTTGGCCCGCAGCCAGACTTAACGTCCTCGAGGCACGTCGAGTCAAATACGAGGCAGAGTGATCTACGTCTTCTGCGCCACGTTGTCTATATTAACTCACGAAATCCAGCATAAGCGTATAAATCCCGGTTGCATAATTCTGTTCTTGATCCCGAGATCTGGCAACCTTCGTTTATAAAATGATTCACAGATCAATAATGAAAACGTTGCACGTTTACTTCCAACTTGATTTCGAGTTTATACGTGTGCACAACCTGGCAGTGGCACTGACATCATCGCTGGTCGATTTTTACTTAATAGAAATGTGTGATGTTATAGTCCTGTAGACCTGTCTGAGATTGTTTTTACTCATGCCCGCAGCAAGTTTTCTGGGGACCTGAAGCGAAGAATTGTTTGATGCCCCTAGTGTCCGAATAAAAATGTCAAGATAAATTATTTGTTGGCTACATGTTTAATTATTTTAAACGTAATTAATGCACCGTTTGTATAAACAGCATTATAATGTACGTTACAATTACTAACACAGTATCAATGTAATTACAGGTGTAATTTACAGATGGAAAATTATTGTAACTAATTTTCTCTCAGAGGTTGGGCCAAGGGGTCAGAGCCCCATTCAGGTTGAAGCTTGGGGCATTCTGCCCCTTTTGCCTCCCTCTTCTTCCTTGCAGCGGCCCAGTTTTCACTGACCACAGTTCACGTCCGCGACCTTGGTCAGCGGCGGGAGAGGAAAACAGACTCGTAGTGAGGTCATCTGTGTGGCATTGGCGAGATGATAGCTGTATGACCCAGTAGTGCTAGTACCTGGAAGCCAGACCGCCGTGACTGTGTCATTGTATTTTTTCCGCATTTCGACTATCGGAGGAAGTGGTTCGACGACTCGCCGCTTTGTTCCCGAGTACCTGCCGGATTTTCCCCTCGTCTAAACGCCGGAAGTGATGTCGACACTTAGTCGCTGCCTAAGCTTTCACTACAGTTCTTCGAGAATTAATTGTTCCTAGCGGCGTAGTTCCAAGAATAGCCGCTGGAAAATACTTCTCTCAACGAACTATATGATAAACATACAGAGGCGGAAACAGCGATTTCCGCAGGGGCGTCATTTGGGGCTACAAGGGGGGGGGGGGGGGCAAATGCCCCCCCTGGATTTAGAATTTCATGTGTATAAATATATTATTTGTATTTTTAATTTTAAATAATGCTAACTTAAGCACATAAAACTGAAGTTTTATTATTAAAGCATCTAATTTATACATGCTTGATTAATAAAAAAAGGTGCAACAAGGTCACTGTCGCCGGAAAACTAAATCTTGTCCCCCCCCCCGTAGAAAAACCTGAAATGACGCCGCTGTTTACAAGGTTCTGAGGTAAAGCCTATTTGAAAGTGGCCCGCAATTCTATTCAAAGTCAAAACATTATCAGCTGATGAATGTTTTTTTTTTTTTTTTTAACCGAGAATAGGGGGTTACAATTTCGGATATTGATAGTGGTAGTATACGTTTATCCAGTTAATATAGAGTCAGTTACAACTACTGTATATTTGATCGTCGTATCAGAGAATATTCCTATCCTTGCCTGTATTAAATGTGCAGTTAATCGGTTTGCACCATATCGTTTCAAATCCTTTCTATTCTCGGCGTATAACTGCACTATCAGCAATAAAACAAAATATGTATCATATTTCAAATGCAGTAAGTAGGCATAGTCTTGTAACACTAGTTCTGAAATTATATCGGGTTAGTACGTAACTCAACGAGCTTCATATGAATCAACCATAAGATGGGATATTGGTATACACAATTTGGTATTACAAAAACAGTTTACAATTAATAAAACTCTAAAAAATACAATATTAAAAAATATATAGCACTAAGCAAATTTGGTAATATATATTACCGGATGGTGTTTTTGGGTTCTTGATTGGGTCCCGAGAGGAAGTAGGACGTTGGTGAAACAGGTAGTTGACAACATGTAATAAACTTGTTACGTGCAAAGTTATTATATTAAGAAATTTTTACATTTGTGTATTTGACGTAGGGTTATTTCCTGATGTTTAGGCTTTTAAATTTTAAAATTATCAGTAATTCTGGCAATCATAAATTTGCTTTAAAAAGTTGTACACAGTACATAAATTTTAGTAAACAATAATAACTACACACACCTAAAATGCATAAAAAATTTTACCATCTCATAGATTCTTATACGCTATAATGTCTAAAAAATATTTTTTTTTCTGTGTGCCAGTTATTTTTCATGGCTGGACTCATGCGAATTTTTGGTAATTGTTTCACCCTTCACAAACAATTTTCATTGAAAATACAAAGTAGCTAGCAACATTTATGTGGACATCAATGTACTGCCGATATGTCTAGCCTACATCCATACAGAGTTGCTTTTGTTTAGTTGAACATTCTGTGATGACAATATTTCCGTGCTGCAGGTCTGCATGGATGTCGGCTAGACATAGCGGCAATACATTGATGTCCATTTAAATATTGCCAGATACTTTGTATTCCCAACGAAACATAACGTTCCTTTAAATAACAATGAAGGTAAATGTTGAGACAGTAATAATTTTTAATATTTGAAACACTAGCATTAGTTCGGTATTCAAACATTTATAATTCAGAATATGTGTTTGATAAACAATTGTTATATTAATTTGCACATGGAAATCCAACATTATCACAGTACAGTGTAAAGTCTAAATAAATTTTATTTTTATTTTATTGCCACATTACATAAAAATAAGTTTGTTTATTATAAATATGGTATTCTATTTTATTATATCTGAACAAACATGTGGCTGTGTTGCATTCCGTTTCTACAAGCAGGGCTCAACACAATATTACTTATAGTTTAATTACATAACACTTTATGTATATGTAAATAATACTTTATGCACGTAAATTCGAAGTCGGGAGTTTTCAGCTCAGTGTATTGCAGATTCAAACACAATGCATAGACATGATGGTATATCGCGACAATATTTTGTGCCAAGATAGCCTTGAAAATAATGACACAACGTAGCTGTCTGCAGACCAATACCAGGCATCCAATATTACAATATTGGGATTCTTATTGGCTCAGTCAAATAAGGCAACAGCTCCACGTACAAGCTAAAGCCAGTAATATTCTGGTAAGCTGGGCGTGTATTGAAATCCATCAAACAGTCAACTTTTCCCGCGATAAACCATCATCTCTAACAATGCAATATTTTCCCTGTAATAAATATTTATTTCCTTGTATGAATGGTGAAAACATGACACGTTTGCAATGTTTTTAATTCTTTCTTACAGGTTCCCAAGAGTGAAAATAGGCCCTACCTGGAAAAAAATTCAGAAGAAATTTGAAAAGTAGCGGAATTTTCCTTGATGCCTGGGAGCTGTATACTGTAAGCACATAGTTATTCGAAATCCGCTTCACAGTTACAGTTATACAGTTATAATTCAACCTTAGATATCGTATTGTTTTCCGTCGTTGATAGTAACTATAGCTTCAGTCACATAGATGGCGGAGTAAACGATCGGTTGAATGATGTAAAACATTTGATTTGTTCACTGCTTTGGAGAAGATCGATTTGAAGATCCCACCAGGCGGAGTCCTCGTAACGAATGACGCGTTTCCACTTAGAGTTGACATTATGAAACCGTATGCAAGAAGTGGCTCTCTAAGTGTGTCACAGAGTATTTTTAACCACAGATTTTCCAGTGCACGACGACGCATTGTAGAACACGCGTTTGGGGTTTTAGTTTCTAAAGTTAGAATATTTGAGAGACATATTAATTTTCAACTTAGTACAGCCGACCGCGTCGTAAAAGCCACATGTGCACTGTACAACTGGCTTCGCAAAAACAGTTTAAATTACATAACGTATGATACAGTTGAGACTGAAGATCATGAACTAGGCCACGTTGTACCCGGTACATGGTGTATGGTTCCTCGTGCAACAGGGCTGATAAACTATAGTGATTGCCAATCAGAAAACCGGTTCAAAAATACAGCAAAAATGTTACGTAACAGATATGCACAGTACTTTTCTAACGAGGGGGCTGTTCTATGGCTGCTAAAAGGATTTCGTTTTATAAACATGAAAGAGCTTGTGTTTGTGCTATAGTTAGGGACAGGAACATTTCGCGAATTCAATGACCTGCATGTTAGAATCAACTATTCTATGCATACTCAAGCCCCGACCATTTGTCCACTAGCTGATACTCAGTGGAACAACAGACAATGAACGAATAGACGGGGCTTGAGTATGTATAGTATATGGATTCTAGCCTGCAGGTCACTGAATTCGCGAAATTTTCCTGTCCCTACACTGTAAAAAAACTTCCTAAAATGCTTAGGAAGTTATTATCCCAGACGCAGTATGGGACAGTAACCATACTTCCGTCTTGTAAATATGCAAACGTTTACAAATGTTACAATACAAGTCTGGTAACTGTAATATGCATTTGAATGTTTTATAATTAGGTTTGGGAGTGTTACCATTAAAGTCTGGGAAACTATTCTACCACATCTACACTCTTAGCACTCCTATACGCGTGTCTGGTAAATTTACAAACTATTTTTAGAGTGTAGCTATAGTGATACTAGCGTCCCTTTGCGGCTTCGCCCGCGTGTACTACAGAAAAGAGAAACTAACTTTTAATTACGTATTAATTTATGGTGTTAATATATTCTCTGCATAGCTTTATCCAGTCCATTTCGCTGAGCGTACTTAAATTGCAGAACACATTTGTTTTTATCTTTATTTCTCTATATAAAATAGCTGCCCGGCTGCGGCTATGCCTGCGTGAAATTATGTAATGTAAGCAGTAACTCTGGATAAAATATGTGATGAAGGCATTTAACAACTAGCGTACTCAATAACAGCGAACTATAATTGTCTTAGCTCAGTGTAAAGAGCGCGCGCAATATGCTCGTATGACGTCAGAGTAATTCCCACCGCAAAGTCTTGCACGGGATACGAACTCGTAACTCCATCCCTCCCACACCACACACTTTATACAATACCTGAGTGAATGCTTAAAAGGCAGGCCGTGAAAATTCTTTCGTATGTACAGGCTACAGTCGAAAGAGGTTTAATTAATGAGTAGGTTGGCAAAAATAAACAACTGTTGAATTATTTCTCCATGATCATTTTCTTTTTTCGTGAGACTGTAACATTTTACTGCTTTTCACATCCTTAATTTTCGAATTTTCATAAAATCCTGAATATGATTTTTAGATATTTACATAAGCTTCATTCTTATAAAAAAAAATTAACTCGATATATCAACGGGTATAAGCGGTACTGATGATTATTTGAAAACACATTTTATTTTTTCAACAGCTTTCAAGGACGAATTTCGAAAAATCCTGACGTCACTTTTTTTATATTTACGTAAGATTTATTTGAAAGCAAAAATCATTTCAGTATTTCCACTGGTTTAGGAGATAAGTGGGAGTAATAAAAAACATGTTTTATTTTTAAAAAGCTTTCAAGGACGTTTTTCGAAAAATTCTAAAAGAACTTTTTAGATATTTACTTAAGCATCATTAAAAAAAATCACCTCACTACACGAAATGGTTTAGGAGAAATCACGGATTAATGAAAAACACATTCTACTTCTTTTCACCATCTTAATTTTCGAATTTCGCAAAATCGAAAAATTCGCAAATATGCATTTGTTTGGGCAATATTTTGAAGTTAAAAAATTTGTGATAGCTTTCCCGGTTAATGAAATATCAGGGATTCTTTGAAAACATATTTAATCCCCTTTCACCCCCTTAATTACCGAATTTCGAAAAATCTTTTCTTAGAGGGTGCCTACGGGGCAAGGGGAAGCTTTCCTCAAAATTTCATTGTTCTAGTTTCATCGGTTTGGGCTGTGTGTTAATGAGTGAGTGAGTGAGTGTGTCAGTCAGGACACTTAATTTTATATTAAGTTTGTTACAATAAAAATATTGGACGACACCTGAACTACGTAATCAATAAAGTGATTTTTATAATAGCTCTATGTTGTACTAAACAGTATTATTTTTTAAGAATTTTAAAGATTTTGTTTATCAGATAATTATTACATCTTCTACACAACCTTGTAAGCTACAAAACATCAATGTACCGAGGTTACATTTAATTACTCTTAAAAATAATTTTTCATATTACTTTTATTCTTGTAATGTACGTAAATAAACGCAATTACTTGTCATATTAGAAGCGGTTATCCGCACTGTCACAACTTGACGAAGAAACGAATCTGCCGTGGAAAACAAACAAATTGCGGCTTGTCAACATCCTCTAAACCAGCTCTGAAATTATTTGACGCTCAAATTTTCCCCACTCCTTGGCTATATGTCGATCGAAGAGCCTTTATCTTGTTTTTTTAATATCCTGCTCTGTTGCTGCGGCTGACCTATTTTCTACCACGTATTTAATTGCTTTTTCCTTTGCCCCGCGATTTTAGTAACTTTCACTTTGCGTATTCCACAAACATTCCTGCGATTCATACCGTTCTATAAATGTAATATTATCTCTGCCACTCCACTTTGCCATCTTTACATCTGGTTAGTACACCGGATTACCGAATATTTAGTAATACAGAAGTGAAACAGCCGGTAGGCCAGCGAACTCAGTCACACACGCCAGCAAAATGGCTTCCCTGGCCAGCAACATGGCGGAGACACCTACTGCCAATCAGTGTGGGGCAGCTGCTCTGATAACCGGCAGTCAGGCCGATAGGGTACCTGCTGTAACATACAGGAGCCAAACAGACACGGGGCTGGAGTCTACAGCCTCGGGCAGCCAATAAGCGGCCAAGTTCGCCCGTATCAAACGAGCCACCACGTAATTTCGCGTCTGTATTACTATTTAGTCTGTGACCGGGCAGTGCTCCAGTACTTGCTTACACGGAGCCAGTTGCCAGTACTGGCGCCAATTACTGAGAGGCCGTATACACGTTTCCAATTCCGTCCTAGTCCAATGCATCCAGCAAGTGTCTCCAGCTACTGACCACGTGTAAACTAGGGTTATTTCTAAATTAATGCTGCCTCGCGCGAATATTTGTTTCTGCCTTCTTAGCGTAAGGGTAAAACTACAGGCACGGAAAAAATGTTTTGCATCACTTTGTTTCAATGCCTTGTGGGCACATTTGCAATTCTGATTCGTGGTCAGTGACTTTGTTACATTGATGTCTAGTAGTAACATTTCCCATTACAAGTCATTTTCTTCGTGAACGTTTTCTCGAAAATATTTTATTACCAACATTACGTTCACATCTGCATCTATGCTGCGTGGTTAGTGATCGCTAGGGACCCTATTTTTTCGCGAAAATAATTTTGCCTCACTTTGTTTCCGTGTCGTACGTGCACACCTGCAGTTGTGCTTCGTGGTCAGTGATTGGATATTTTAACTGTCACGTGTCTTGGTATTCAACCAGCAAATCACAGACGTGTGGTGTTGCAAGAACGTTATTGTAATTGGCTCAGTCAAACGAGCTACGGCTCTTCACATAGACACGCTGCCAATAACCATGAAACAGAATTGCAGACGTGCACGTAAGGCACTGGAACAAACTGGGGCAAAGTTCTTATCGCGAAAAAACAGGGTCCCTAGTGATCGTATGCTTTAAAGTCTCTGTGTTTTGTGTTCTACCCGCAAATCGGAAGTGTGGTGTCACAGTACCTTGTTCTGATCGGCACAGTCAAACGAACACCTCTGTACAAATACACACCCCCAACTACTAGAGACCCAGACATTTGTTGAATTCATTTATGAAAGGGTTAATTACTCCCTTACAAGCGACTAACGTCTGGGGTTTACTGCATATTAAACTAAACCTCGGGACTATGGACCAATTGCAAACCTTCATCACAGAATACAAGTAGTAACAGAAGCGAAAAGGAAAGCTTTTTCATTGCTGTTATCGTACCAACTCTCGGGACCTGTTCTTCTACGACTGTGCTCGGGGCATACATGTAATTTTTTTAACAACTGTTATTGTACCAACTTCCGGGGCGTACAGGAATGTAAACAAAGCCATATGGAATTTGAGACATTGGTTCAAATAATCGCTTATATTTCACTGTAATTTGTTTGTATCTAAATTGCGTATTTATAAATAGTACATGTGACATTTCATACGTGTCAGTTTCCTCACAGGTAATAAAAAAAGGCATAATAAACTTCAGCCTAACCAAACTTATGCGAACTCCGACACCATGACAATCCATAGAGAAAACGAGTACGAAAAATCCATGGAGGTATTAGTG
>PNEQ01054473.1:71268-101376 GCA_003012365.1 Medauroidea extradentata
GCGCATGCGCAGGACGTTATTTTTCACGAGTCGCCATATTTTGGGTGGCAAAACAATAGCAGAAAGCAATGTAATTATGTAATTTTTTACAAAAATTCGCGCAAATTTTCTATTTGAATCGTACACAACAGTTTACAATTGCTTCAGAAATATAAAAAAAACCTAATTAGCTCTCGCTGCGTGTATGTACTTTATAAACATGATGAATTTAAATAAAAGTTTCTTACCTGTTAAAAGATAATCCTCCGCAACGATCGAATCTGTTTGTAAGGCCAAGAGCTGCACAAACTATCACCATAATGTGTAGTTAACAAAAAACTAAAACATTTTCATTCAGCTCAATGCTATATTTACATGTTTTTGCCACCACTAGCTCTATCCTTGTCTTTAAACGTCGTCTGTTGGCCGGCTTCAAATTTGCTCAAAGGCTTCTACTCCATAGACTAATACCTCCATGGAAAAATCATGTCTTGTCGCTTCTGTTACTACTACGACCGTGGTTACTACCAATTTATTTTGGCCTGCATTAAAAATATTCACTGATTCCCGCGTTATCTTGCTGGACGTACAACTATCCACTTACTGGAGCAATGTACAAGTAGCTGATGACAGAGTGTACACAGAACTGTGGAATCTAGCCGGCTGGTTGTTGAACCCGCGAACCAGAGCTGCATATTTGCACGGAAGGCATTGAACAAGCAGAAGGGAAAATATTTCCACGAAAATTTCCTGTCAAATACTATCTCTAACTTTAAAAAATAAATAAATAAAACTTTGTGCGTCCCTCACAGACACAGACTAGATAGTAATACAGACGTGAAATGACGCGGCGGCTCATTTGATACAAGAGAACTTCGCCGCTTATTGGCTGTCCGAAGCTGTTGATACCAGCCCCGTGTATGTTTGGAATTTATTGGTTGGTGGACATACACTATTGCTAGAGCCAGTGTTTTTTGGTGAAAATATTTCTGCAACAATGTGTTTCAATGTCTTATGTGAACATCTGTTTCTCTGCTTCATGGTCAATGATTGGATGTTTTTAACTGTCATCGTCTGGGAGTCCTACCCGTAAATCACGGACGTGTGGTGTCGCGGTAACATTGTTCTGGTTGGTGCAGTCAAATGAGCCACGCCTCTGCCCCATTATATTCTGCCAATAACCACGAATCAGAGTTGCAGGTGTGTACGTAAGGCATTGAAACAAGTTGTTGCAGAATTCTTTTCACCAAAAATCACTGGCTCTTAGCATTGCTCATGAGTATTGCACATGAACAATGGCGTATGTCCACAAACCAATAAATTCCAAATGTAAACTCCCATTGCAACAAACATTTAAAAAAATCAGCCCTGTGTATGTTTGGTTCCTGCATGTTACGACAGGTTTCCTATTGGTCTGGCTGCCGGCTAACAAGGCAGCCACCTTACGCTGATTGGCGGTAGGTGTTCCCGCCATTTTGCTGGCGTTTGTGATTGAGTTTGCCGTCCTACCGTCTATTTAACTGCTGCATTCGTAAATATCGTATGGCACAGCCTTGCAACTATAGTGAAAATGAATGTTGGAGTTGCAAGTGTTGGTCTCCTGATGTCGGTGGAAAGGAAGGGATTTCACCGAGTGAAAGTAGATTGTTTGATGGGCGTGGATGGGAGGGGGAAGTGGGGAGAAGACGCACATCTTGTGTACTCACAGCGAGAGTGGAGTGACGTTAAGCTACAGCTTGCTCAAACACTTCCCAGCTGGATTACGCCGCTTATCTGCCACGGCCCCCTTCCTCTCCCTTCCCACCCAAACAGACTGACGACATCTTCTCACCACGTTGCGCTGAGAAGGCAGCTCTGGACCACAGCAGTTTCTAGCAGGCCGTGGCCTTCGATTGTAGGGACTGGAAAATTTCGCGAATTCAATTACCTGCACGCTAGAATCCATTGTCCTATACATACTCATGCCCCGTCCATTCGGTCGTTGTCTGCTGTTCCACTGAGTAGCGACTAGTCGACAAATAGTCGGGGCTTGAGTATGCACAGTACAATGGATTCTATCTAGCCTGCAGGTCGCTGAATTCGCGAAAATTTCCAGCCCCTATCGACTAGGCCCTATCGCTAACGGCCAGTAGTTACCGCAAGTTTATTTGCCGCAACTTTGTTTCAATGACTTCAGAGGACTATGTACGCGATATAATTTCCCGCTTTTGATGCGCGGAGACAGACGAGCGATAAGGTTCAGTTTACCGCAGTCGACAGTAACCGTTTCGCTCCTATTCGCAGCGCGCCAAACTTCCGTGCGATGCTTTCGTTTTACGTTATTTTTCCACGGTACATTGAGAAACGGACGTGTAAATTTATTTGCGGAAAGTTTGTAGTAAAGTTCGACACATTCTTCTAGTGTTGTGTTTTACGACCCCGAGAGGGCGCCGCCTACCTGCGTGTTAGAGGCTCAGAAACGACGGAGCTGTAAGGTCGACCTGAAAACCCGCATAAAACGCCGAATCGCCTCAACGAACCAAACGCTTAGAAGATCTTGGAGTAAGGCAGCCTGAAAATGCCGTTTTCAGTTATGGAGGGTTTTGAAACAGTGTTTTTAATGAGCGTGGCATTTTAACAATACATGGTTCTTGCATTGTCTGAAAATTGTTTTCTTTTTGTACGTTGGTACAATGGACACAATCGGAATATTTTCGTAAAAAGACCCTGTTTACGAACACTCTGCAACGCTTTTGAAACGCGAGGTAGGCGCCCTCCTTAGCGTAAGGTTGGTAACTTTCCGTGGGACTTTTAAGAGTGTTCAAGTGCGATAAAATGAAAATTTTATATTTTTATGAAATAGTGCTAATTTTGTAGACGACACTTGTGGGTGCAGTTTTCTCTTACGTAACAATTTTTGCTCTCATTGTTTTCTCATAACGGTGCGTCATAGTCAAAATTTGCGTGTTCTGCTGCCATACAAATAGTGAAAAATATTGACTTACGCTCGTGAAATAATTCACAGTGAAATAACATGCCACGGGCTACGTAATAAAACATTTGAAAAAAAATTCCACTAACTGTTTTTTGTATTTTAAAAAAATTCTGAATTTCCACTTTTTTTTCTGTTTTTTTGCAATTTTTTTAAATTCTAAATATTACGTTGTGTTTTTCTTAAATGTTTTATTGCATAGCTCATGAGATGTGAGTTCACAGTGAATTATTTCGTTTAAGTAGGTCAATCGGTTTTCACTATTTCCATGGCAGCGTAAGAAGCAAATTCTTATTTTCAAACCCCATTACGAGAGAACTGTGAGAGGTAAAACTATTTAGTAAGAGCAAAATGTACTCACAAGTATAGTCTATAAAACTAACAATATTTTATAAAATATTTTTATCGCACTTGAACATCTTAAGGGGCCTACCAAGATAGGTTGCGTTTGAGTCTGTGAGGCAGGAGCGGTAAGGTTAGCGTTGTCTGACGCATGTAGTACGTCATCGCCTCTCCACGCAAGATACTCAGCTGGCGTGCAGTTTTCTGCTATTATCCTTTTTCCTACGGAACTTTTAAAAGGTAACCACATTATTGTATTTGTGGACTTCCTAGTTCAAAGACAAAAAGCTTGTTTTTATAGCTGCGTTTTTCGAATCCAGTCATTATTTTTCCATGTACGGTAGTCTGGCGAAGCCATTTTTGGCCGCTTTAAGGGGCCCTAGATTGATGTTTCTTAAAAACGTATTGAAGTTTTAAATCTTTAACTACATACAGTAGTTTGAAGTGTGTGTTCTTTCCGTAGATACAAAAAATAATGCGCTTTAAATAGTTTCGTCACAAAAATAATAATCGTAACTAGCTCCAACGCATTTGAAGCGTAGGTAGGGATGCACCTTAAGAGGGCGTGGTACATAATTCAACGCTAAACGCATTGATCTGTAACTGTAGGTTTCTTGAAGCCAATTTGCGAAAAGTATATAATTGCAATCCTAGACAATAGTTTTAGCCAACGTTTTAAACAAAATTGTTTCCGGTGTAACGAACTTCTGAGGCACAATCTCTGACGCTGGAACCTCGTGCATTTAACTGCGGCACAAGAGATCACGCGTATAGAATTAGTAATTCTAGGTATAAATATTTACTCATAAAGTTGGCAAATACAATTATCTAGGATTGTCATTGAGTGTTTTATCCATATTGGCTTAGAAAAAACGTAGAAATCAGTTGATGTTTTCAGAGTTTATTTATCTACCATGCACTCTTAAGCGGTCTCACATTTGACCAGTGTAATCAGACATGTGCTGTGGCATGTACAGACCAGCGAAGTATAATAACGAAAATTCTACAGGTCTCTGTAATGATGACTAGAGGTGCGTCAATTTCGCGGATTCATCTGGCAGCAGCCTAGACTTGTCAGTCCTATACACTCACTGGCCACAATCGATTATCTATTGGCTTATAACCGTACAAGCAGGTAACAAGCGATAGCACTTCGCATTATTTCCTTATTTACTACTGGCTTGCAGTAGTCAAACGCGTTTCATAACAGCCGCCAGCAAGTCACACACATGACAATTAAGTATACATAATTGGCGTTCAACCTGACCTGGAATGTATCTGCGAAATTTACGTACCTCTAACCATGACGCACGCTGCTCAAAAGAGAAAGGCGAGAAGATAAATGGCGAAATGAGGAAAATAGTCACTTCTGTTTTGTTATTGCTCGCTGAAGGCGCCACGCGGTCTAGCGTTGATTGCAGCCTCTTCCACGAACTGCATTCTATACTCTTGCTTTTTTTTTTTTTTTTCATTTAAAATACAAGCCTGTGTTTACGTAACACATCGCGGCAGGAAAAATCTCACTAGTTCATTGACGTGCAAGGTTGCATGCACTTCATAGATACAGTCTGTTCCACAACGAGTGCGCTTTTCTAACATATGATGAGCGACGTCTCTACTAATTCCAATTCCGCAATCCCATAATCTCAAAATGCACAAGAGGCATTGTTAATGCAGGAATTAGGGACCATGTTTTAAAGGAGGCAATAAAAGTAGAACTCTCGACAACATAATTACCCCCCCCCCTTTCCCATATATATGATCACACCAATTCAGTCATCTAGTCAAATTCACTTTTCTCTAAACTTGGACCCAAAATTAATCTTTAATTTACTCCATAGTAAAAAGATTTTACATCAGAACACTGACCGCTGATATATAAAACCTGTTTTATGTCTGAGTGAGCGAGTGACTGTTGGTCAGCGCTTAACATCGAGATCTTTAACGCTGGTGAGGGGTGATATGATGTGGGTATGGAGCAGCGCCGGAATGAAGGGGTGGTGGAAACGGGAGATCCCCGAGAAAACCTGCCGACCAGCGGCATCGTCCGGTATGATTCCCACATGCGAAAATCTGGGGAATGACCCTCCCGGGAATCGAACCCGGATCACCTTGGCAGGAGGCGAATGGTCTGACCACTCGGCCACAGCCACCCCGTTTTATGTCTGATAAATAAGACCTAAGAAGTGTTATTTCAATACCATTCATCCAAAAATAAGATAATCTTGAAAGCTGAATATCCACATAAACACAATTAAAAACCTCTGTAAGTTCTGAAAATAGCAGAAGCAACATCTTTAAGTTCAAATTAACCTATTGTAAATGTATCTATCTCAACAGCTTCAACCGTTGACTTCACTGATCTAAACAATAAGTATACAACTGATATTTCATAGCTGATTTCAGTATTTCTGAAAATATAGGCATCACGTATATTGGCCTATCTGAACTTGGTTGGTCTCGGGACCCTTCTTATAAAAAGTCACTATTTTAAGACATTTTAAAATATCCAGAAAAGACTCCTGTATTTAAACTTTAAGTAATACTAGGGCAAAAGTTCAATTTTAGAACAAATTATTACGTTAACACTATAACTTGATAACCTTAAAGTAACATTAGTATTAGAATTTGTCGTTCAGTTACCAATTTGTAATATTTCCTGAGAAGATACAAGCTCCCAACGAAAAGAAATGTTCACTGTATTGAGGGTCGGTAAACGTTCAGCAGCAGTTAATAGACTATGAGGAATCTTCTACGGGGCTACAGAATTCCTAAAATACTTAGAACATTTTCAGGGGTTATTCTAACTTCTCCCCAAGCTGCTTTGAAGTTATTTTATGGTAAATTAACTTTTAATTACTTTTTAATTTTTATCTAATATTTTAAAATCGTCTGCATGGACATGCACAGGACTACTGCTTTATCCTTATATGTTCTCGAGTGTTTATGTATGGTATAAGCAGCCAGTACTTGTTTCCTTGATGTAATTAGCTCACAAATAAACAGGAGACATGTTTGCATTAAAATAATTATTGTTAACATTTATAACCTTTTAAGAACAACATAAATCGATTATATTTGATGTTATTTATATTAACAAATCAAAAGCAGGAAAATGTGTCGTAATGAAATACAGTTTACTCACTAAACCAACCTATAGTGTATATATATATATATATATATATATATATATATATATATATATATATATATGCATTTAGTCTATCAATACTGTTTTGAATAGAAGTTCTGCTTGTAATAGTATACTTTTTACTTTTTTCCACTATCAGTATTAATACAGACGTCTACAGCTATCTCGATCATACTGTGATTAGACAAGTATTCATCTAAAATATTATCACAAAATAAGCTATCCCTAATATTAGTGACTGTGTTGTCTAGGCACATATTAAATAGTAATACAGACGCGACGGGGTGGCTTATTTGATACGTGCGAACTTCGCCGCTTATTGGCTGCCCGAGACTGTTGATGCCAGCCCCGTGTCTGTTTGGCTCCTGCTTGTTACTGCAGGTTTCCTATTGGCCTGGCTGCCGATTATCAGAGCAGCTGCCTCACACTGATTGGTAGTAGGTGTTTCCGCCATGTTGCTGGCCAGGGAAGCCATTTTGCTGGCGTGTGTGACTGAGTTCGCCTTCCTACCTGCTGTTTCTTTTCAGTATTTCTAATTATTCTTTGGTCTAGGCATGCACTTCTCCTTGATGGGAATCTACATATCTTGACACATCTCTCAGAGTATTCACAATCGTTTTACTTATCTAACGTCAATATTCCAGTCATCACGTAGAACTATTACAAATTTTAATGAGTTGTATAAGATTATTAATTGCACAAGATTGTTCATAGATATCACTTTATGGCCTGACGCGTGACTATACAGTTACGACTAGTATTAATGTAACGTAGTGTATTGATACTAATGAATTCCAATGCTCGTTTTATTCCAAAATTGTTGAAAATAAATAACATTATAGTTAATTCCATTTCTCACATAGATACCATTACCACCCATTATGTAAATGTTATGACAAAACATACTTGTTTGATTGATGTAATTAATCTTAACCGTATTACACGAGTCGCAAGAAAATTAGTGTTCAGAAACTCATAATGTAACATAAAAAAATTAGCAAGAATTACCTCTAACATGTCACATTTATCTATAAAAGGTATAGAATCCCAGTGTTTAAGCTTACTTGATTCCTGATTTCTGTAGAATTTCTTCGAAAAATATTATGATTACGACTTGAATTCCCCCCGTAAATTTTTTCTTCGCTTCGATTTTTTTTAAATTGACCCGTTATAAAGGACTTAGTTACTAGCACGCTGTCAGGTCACATCTCTGAATCAAATATGTTGCTTTTCTAGTTTTGTGAGCTGAGGGATTGAAGGAAGAAGCGTACATCGATGTTGGGAGAACAGTAAACATGGCCGCACAACGGAGAACTACGCCACAAAACTCTAGACGCTCCCTTGCCCCTCAGGTAGGTGGAACCCCACTGGTCTTTCCATAAATTTCTCTCCTATCAAAACTATTGCCACTGAAGCAAGAAGACTGCCATCTACATAAATACATTTTTAAGTTATTTAAATAGAAAAACCAATTCTGTGTATGTATATTCTAAAAGTCGGTTTTCCGACAGTAACAGTTCACAATGCGTTTGTACATCACTCGGTACACTACTTTAACTAAGACATCCGGCTGTATTACACGACCAAGTCATGTGGTCCCGTGAAAGGGGAGTGAAGCAAGTACAGCAACGAACACCCTTAAAGTGCTACTTACGTATTCAGTGGCTGATGGTGCAAGGTGAATCCATGACTTTATTAGTTGGAAGCAAAAAAGGAAGCCATATGGGCGACACTAGTACAAGCGTCAAGAATAACACCGCCTTAATGAGAGGAATATTAAATTGGTGCGCTGTGTTTTCGTAGTATTATTTTCTGTGCCCTAATTTTATTTGTAGGAAATATGGCTTTCAGTCAAAACGAAAACTTATATATATATTTTTGTTTTACGAATTAGATAGGTATTTTTCCAAATACAACAGTCTGGGAAAGCCATTTTAGAATAATGTAGGGGCTCCAAAAACGAGTATCTAATTAGAAGTGCCATATTTTTAAATAATATTGACGCTTAATTTGATGTGTGCGTGTTCGTGTGATAGATAAACATATTAGGAACACGTGACAACTACAACACTGTTCGTGCGCCAAACGAAATTTTTTGTTGGCAAGTTACCTCGCTGCCCGAGCGACAATGGCACTCACAGGGGGTGAGACAGGGAAATGGTTAACATCCCAAGAAACTTGCGTAGAAACTATTATGTTGCTTGATGACGTCCATTCCTATACGAATCCAGTGCACCTGTAATGTAAAGGCTGTATCAGAATAATTATAGTGTAGTGGATTCAGTAGATGAAGTTGTGATAAGCGAACCCTGTCTGGAAATGCTCTGTTGCGATGGTATATGAATATGATGAAATAAAGTACTGCCACTTCACCAGTGTGTACTATGACACCTGGTCAAATTGCAACCCTGTTGTCCATTGCACAAGAGCACTTTCGTGGCATGTTTCCAGACACACGCTCATAAATAATACCTTGTGTGTGCTGAGCATTTCTGCCGTAGCCCATAACTCTTGCAACACCTTCCTCTGATTACACAAGAATCTCAGAAACGGAGGTCATTTCTTATCAAAACTTCATTTATTGAAGCTAGAGTTGTCGATTTATCGCGGAAAACTTGACTGTGTGTTGGGTTTCAACGTACGTTCAACTTCCTCAAAGATTATTGACTTTCGCTTGTACGTGTAGCTGGTACCCTGTTTGACTGAGCCAATAACAATCACGCTATTGTAATATTTGATGCCTATTGTTAGTCTGCAGACAGCTATGTATGTGTATCACTCAGAGATATGAACTTTTCGCGAAAAGAATTTTGCCCCACTTTGTATCAGTGACTTGTGTGCACGTCTGCAGACTTGCTTCACGGTCAGAGATTGGATGTTTTGACATTCGTGTGTCATGGGGTTTTACACGCAAATCACAGACGTGTGGTGTTACAGTAACCTTATTGTGATTGGTACAGTCAAATGAGAAACGTCACAGTTCAAAGGCACGCTGCCAATATCTATGAAGCAGAACTGCAGACATGCACATAAGGTACTGGAACAAAGTGGGGCAAAATTCTTTTCGCGAAAAGTTCATGTCTCTATCAATCATACATGTTGCAAGAAGTTACAGTGTTTTCAAGGGTATGTAGGCACAAAAAATGTTCGTGATAAACATCGTCTCTAATTAAATACCATATTCAAAACCTAATCGTTGACGGTGCGTGAATCTCGCGAATTCATCTAGCAGCAGCCTTCATTTTTCAGTCTGATACACGCACTGGCCACAATGAATTATTCATTGCTCATTGGCTTATAGCAGTACAAGCTGATAGCGTGCAATAGCCCCAAATATTATTTTATTATTTATAGGAACCCCTTATTATCGCCTTTTGTGCTCATCTGCAGCTCTGCTTCATGTTAAGTAATTGTCTGAATTTAAGTCTCACGTGTCTTAACGTTTTACTGCAAATCACGGAAGTGTGTTATTCGCAGTAAGCTTATTATGATTGGTAGGGTCAAAGACAGAAACGTCTATGCACAAAGATACTCGGCCAATAACAAAGAAGCAGAACTACAGAGGTGGAACTAATAGCATTGGAACTAAGTGGTGCCAAGAGCAATGATCTATTCGCGAAAATCAAGTGTTCTTGTCTATATAGAATTAAACATAGCATCCGCATCGTCTTACAAACATCGCTTGGGACTCGACACGTCAAATGGGCCATCATGCTATATCCAGCACAGGTTACACGGGCACGATACTTGTGAAACGGGGAAAACTAGCGACAGATGTGGCGTCTATCGGGAAAATAAGGATGCATTATCGCGACGGGGGATCAGGATCATGTATGGATGGAATCCTTGGGATATGCTCTTGCGGTGGGTGCAATATGCCGGCGTGTGATCGAAGAACGTCACATACGCCGACGAGGGGAGATAGCGTTTTAAGCCGAGGGTTGTCAGAGTCGTCGACAAAGCTGCTAAGCCCGCGGCGACCATAATCCCGCGCATATGTCGCGTCGCATGGCGCCTCGTCGTTGGGATCAGCGGGCGCAACTACGTCGCCGAGACATCACGTTGCGTGGGGCCTCCCTTGATAGGCTGTGTACGTGTGTGTGTGTGTGAGGCAGGAGCGGTAAGAGTGATGTTCACTGGCGTATGTAACACATTATCGCCTCTCCGCGCAACCCACTCAGCTGACGTGCAGTGCTTCACTATTATCCTTTTTCCTACGGTACTTTAAAGCTGTTCAAGTGTGAAATTAATAATTTCATTGGAGTACGAAATAATGTCAGTTTTGTAGACGTCACTCGAGACTACATTTTCATCTTATGAATTTTTTTTTGCATGCATAGTATTCAAATAACGGCATGTCAAAGTCAAAATATGTATGACTACGGGAGCATAAAACTAAGGAAAACTATCAGGCTTACTAAAATGAAATCATTTACTCTAAGATTAGATGCCACGGCTTAATAGAAGTAGTAGGAAATAGCCGAAGTCAGAACACATGCTTCAGGCTGAGGATCGGAGGATGAGTCCGCCATCTTGGATTATACTATGTCACGGTGGCCATCATTTTGTATCAGTCCGTTATCTTGGATTATGTCACAGTAGCCATTTTGTTTTTCACAGCGGCCATTTTGTTTTTCACAGCGGCCAATTTGTTGTGCACGGCGGCCATTTTATCACATATGTCATGTCATATCATGTCACATTATGTCGTATCATGTCAAATTATCTCATATCATTGACATTATGTCACATATGTCATATTACATTATGCCAAGCATCATATGTTTTGTCATATGTTATGCTATGTTATGTCCTATGTTATGCCATATGTTATGTCTTATGCCATATCCTATGTCATATGTTAAGTCGTCCATATTGTCGTGTCCTCCATCTTGTTTCCAGCAGTCATTTGTTTGAGGGAATTTTTAACTGCAGGAGGGAATTTTTCCCCTCGAAATTTCCCTTGTCGTCTGCTGGAGAGGCCATGTTTGTATCCATCATTGGCTACTAGGCGGCGCTAGTGTCGTAGTTTGTTTGCATCATTGAATGCTAGGCAGTGCTGCAGTCGACATCCACCATATTACGTGAGCGACGCCATATTTGTTCCAACATCTACATCGCTATCTGCTAGAGTGCTTTAGTATCACTATTGCTGTAAGGTTGAAGTTGCTTGTGTTTGTATATGGGAGAGTAGACCTTATGATTTTATTTTCAGTGAGTTAAACATTTTTTTAGTTCGCCGGGTGTTCGTTTCGAACTTGCAACCTTAGTGTTACCAGACATGTGCTCTATCCAGACCAATTTTTTTTTTTTTTTTTAGTGTCATATAGTCCCCAGTGACTTTTTGCTTCGTGTAAGTGACGTAATTGGACGTTGGCGTGTGACAGACAGACAAGATGAACACAAACACCCAGTCCTGAACCCGAGGAAGTGACCTAAATGCCACCTCCCCGGCCGGGAATCGAACCCGGGACCCTTGACCCAGCAGCCAGGAGCTCTAACCACTGAGCCAAGCGGTCGGACCCTGAGCTAAGAGTACATTGACGACAGAATCAGGTTAAATAGTGTATTTATAAAAATAATTTTTTGTAGCAGATAAATGTTCACATTTAATTTATTTTCATTAAAATTTTTAGCATGCCTATATCTTATTGATTATATATATTAAATAGTATTAACTATTTTTATCCTACAAAACCTCAAAAAGGGCAATTTAATCATTTTTATATGGTTCAAAATAAATGCACGCACGAATCCTCAAAGCGGGCAATTTGCTTCCCACACTTTGCTGGGAAGAGAAGAGACGCGGAGCGACGATCAATACAGCCAAGGACTCGTATCGCGCATGGACAAAGGGCCGGACAGCCCAGTAAGTGATTGAAGTGTTCCGAGGAGGCCACACGCACCTTATATTCTCCTCGCTTCACCTATTCTGCGGGCGACCATGCATGTCACAACATGTCACTTATCACAGCCGAAAAATATCGCACATCTTCTCTGTGTTTCGCGCCAGCGGGTGTGCACCTTTACAGTTATTTATTTATATAGAGTAAAATATTTTTTTTCTCATAGTGATACTAATGAAGTTCTGTAAAACCAGGACATCAAAAACAAAAGTTGACTCTTATAAAGTTTGTATCTTACCACTCTATGGAACTCGCATACTGACAATCTTGTTATTGTGGTACAGTGGTTAGAGTGTATGCCTGGAAATCGTGAGGTCGTGGGTTTGAATGCTGGCAAATTCAAACTAAATGATACGTCAAGATCTTGAGAAAATATAACAAATAAGAATATTTCGTATTTCTGGAAAATTTAGAGTTTTTGTGAAGAAAACGGATTGTTCGTAAATTTTACGGAGGATTTCGTTACCGAGCAAAACTGAGAGTCCCTTATTTTACGGCGGTTTTGTGGATAATTTTTTGCCTGTACTTTTCCGTAATATTACGAAATTTTTTTTCTAACAGTGGGGTGAGCGTCTCAGCGTAATCCTTATCGCTTCTTTGCTTCTAGCACTCATTCAGGCGAGAAGTCCTTATGGTTTGACCACTGCACAATCAAGGTAGCCTGTATAATGTAAGCTGTAAGCTAGCTACGTACTTGCGTAAAAAATAGGCTCAGCTCAGTTTTACACCATAACTTACCGCAATTTTCATCATCATTATTAAATTTTTTATTTGTACCAGATATTTTTTTCTTATTTTAGACACAAAATGTGACTAAATTTGGCTCTTATTAAATTTTTTTATCTTTCGTAGTTTTCGCGTAATGGCTTGTTAAAGTCATATTTTGCATGTTTCCGTTTTAACGACTACACTAAAACCAACTGATATACCAAACTCAAAAAAATCACAGTGGATAAAGACATTGCAGGCTTCAATTACATGCCCATAAAATTTAAGAATAAAAATTATTTGTATTTAAAAAATACAGAATTTTTAAAATTTTATTTTCAGTTTCAGCATTTTTTTAAATTCAAATAATTTTTATTATTTATTTTTATGAACCTGTTATTGTAGCCTGCAATGTCTTTATCCACTGTGATTTTTTTTTAGTTTGGTATATCAGTTGATTTTAATGTAGTCGTTAAAACGGAAACATGCAAAATGTGACTTTAACAAGCCATTACGCGAAAACTATGAGAGATAAAAAAATTTCATAAGAGCCAAATTTAGTCACATTTTGTGTCTAAAATAAGAAAAAAATATCTGGTACAAATGGCGATGAAAATTGCGGTAGACCGTGCCCTTAGAGTCAGATCTAAGTGTATATTTATATAAGCATTACAGTTCACGATTCTGTGAGTATTTTTCTGCAGGAATCACAATAGCGCGACAGACGCGAGGCGACTCTACAGATTCTTGTTATTGGGAACATTAGTTTAGTTGCAGTGCGACAAATACCGATAAAATGCAAAATGTAAATTGTTCCTAGTACATACTAACCTCTGATACGGCCACCATTGATGTCTACGTTATTTTATTATTTTTACGTTTATTTGGTGTGCATTTTCAATACCCACTGACATTCACACACGTACGAAAATTAAGTCACAATTATACCCTTGGTTAAAAAAGTATGATTTGCTTGAAATAGCTTGTAAAACAAATAAATTACTAATGTAATTTACGTCTAACCAACATCTTTCACCAACATTTGGTCAACAAAATTGGTTTTTGCAGCTTTGTCGCGTCAACGACACGAATAAAATAGAAATACTTCCTATTCGAAAACGACTTCGCATCCGCGATTTTTATTGTGCTGACGTCTTAAAAGTCTCGACGCTGAATGTTTTACACGTCGCGTCCATCGCGTCACACCCGCCGCGCTATTGTGATTTCACCACTGTATGGTTTTCAATTAAATACGAGGGATAGTCATTAATTTAATTTTATCTTAATTGTTGCATAATCGTGCTTTATTTATTTACACATGGAAACAACGCTGGTTAAGGTAATTAGTTAAGTCTCTGTTACCTTTGAAACGTAGGCTATCTAGTTGTTTTTATCACACACATACAAATTATATGCCGCGCTCTAGCTCTTTAAAATATCGATAGAGCTTGAGGTGTTCCTTATTATTACTTAGGTTGTTCTTGGTAAAACATGTATAACACAGACTAAAGGCAGACTTACAATTATCCGTCTCGCCCGTCAGTCGACCGTCCGTCCGTCAGTCACGTGACCTTCAGCCTATCAGAAGGTTCCAATATTTCCATCCGTCCGTCCGTCGAAAACTTGGCAAGCTTTAACTTTTGACGGGCGACGGATGAAAACACAGCCTTCTAAAGATGGCGGCGATTGTTCCAACCGTTTCATATTAATAAGAAGGCTATGAGGTTATTTTATTTTATATTTTTTCTTGCTTAGTACTGCAAATTCATTACTTAAAAATAAGATTCAGATAATTCTGGAATACGGAGAACATTAAAATACTGAGATACATTTTTATTTACATAATAATTTCTCAATTTAAAACGTAAATAATTTTATTAGTAAATATCATGCTCGCAAAATTTGTGTTTGATGAAAAACAAAACTTGCACATATTATCAGCTATAGGTTAATGAATAAATCCGTAAAAATAAATAAACTGTTGAGGGGAATTTGTTTACGCCCCACAGAAGTTTTCTGTTTGTACATTGGTAACATTGCACGTGGAAGGAATAACGACGGACGGATGACGAATTGTTGTAAATCGCTAGCTTTGTAGACGGACCGTCGACGTGCGGACGGGCGGACGACTGACGGAAGCGACGGATCATTGTAAGTCCGCCTTATAGCAAATTATGAGAACAGAAAATGTAAGAAATTTTAAGCTACTGAAACACAATAAATAATTAAAAATAATTAGCACTTATCCCACCCCAGTCATAATACAGACACTTGACAGCTTCTTACACTGCAACCATGGCATTTTAAACCTTTTTAAATCCTTAATTTAGTAATTCACAAAATTTTTCAGGTTTATTATTATTCTTTTCTCAAAAACTTCTAAATAACTCCCCTCAATAATATACTATAAACAAATATTGTTACAATATTTGTTATATCTACCAAAGAGCAATGTTTATATATAACGTTTATTTGAAGTAAAACTATAATATATATGTGTATATACTAGGTGCCCCGACAAACGTTGTTCTGTCACATAAATAAATTAAAAATATTTACCAAACAATAGCACTTAGGAGTATAAAAATAGATAAAAACCTATTCGCAGACCTACCGAATGTATACAAAAAATTTCATTGAAATCGGTTAAGCCGTTTCGGAGGAGTATGGAAACAAACACTGTGACACGAGAATTTTATATATTAGATTTTTTTACAAAATTTCAAGTAATATTTGAATTAAAAATTATAACATTCAAAATCACACTAAACAAATATTTACAACAAATTGTGAATTTAAAAACGTGACACTTTATTTTCATGCGAGTCTGGCTAATCTTGAACCATGAATAGATGAAGGAAAGCTTTGTCTTGTGAGTAACACTGGCTCATTGTACTGTGTTTGACTCTTTGGCTGTCGAGAGAGTGAGACCGTTGGGCATTTCCTTCCTTGTAGATGCCACCAGGCCCCTTCTCTTTGTACAGCCAGGCGACACGCTGTCTTTGTCACGTTTAAGTAGCGGTCCGTGATCTCTGGCACGAACAATTCCTAGCAGGAAAACTAGACAAGCGGAGAAACAAGACTGACTCAGTCCTTCAAGTTTATCGACACAGGTGACTCCCCTGACCTATGACGATGGGATATACCTGGTTCTGGGGAATATCCTCCTTATTTCCTTTATTTATCAGCCATTGACCGCTTTGGTATGTTAATACTTTTGGAAGGGGAACCGTACAGTACGTGGACAACAGAAGTTTTTCTATTTATACGGTTTTAGAATACCGTAATTGGGGGTGACTTTGGACACGTGGGGTGACCTTAGAACATCACAAAGAAATATTTTTCGCATATGTGGCAGCCCTGAATAGAGAAATTTACTTGCGTTCAATTTCGAAAAACCAATAGCCGCATGACATTTAATTAATGTTTACTCGCAGTTGACAACTATGTGAAATAAAGAATAGTATAAAAGTGTTCCTAAGTCGGCCACGCGTCCAAGGTCTCCTCTAAAAGGGAACCGAGAGCGTAAATCCGTCATATATATGAGTTTTAGAACGTATCCAAATTTCTTAAACAAAATAAAATTACTATTGTAAAATTTTGGCTAACATTCTTTGAAAAATTTGTCTACATAGCCCAATAAAAACAAAGACAAATGTGTGCTAGTTTTACGGTATTCGCTCCCATTTAGGATTTAAAAAGTAACATCTAAAAAGGAAGTTGGTAGTTTGAAAATAAATTTATTGATATTCTTTGTTGTATAGGTCTGAACGTTTATTGCAGTTCTGAGACGAATCATGCTACTGCTTAAATGTTACCACCCCTGCCTACCAAGCGTGCATCCACGGAGTTTATACTGGGAAACAATGTTAAGGAACTTTCTTATAAGTTAAACAGCAACTCTTAAAATAATGTGTTCTTATTCTAAATTAAATAAATTTCTTTGGAAATACAGATTCATAGAAAAACATGCACTCTGAATTATTTTGTAAACAGTAAATTTTATTGCAACATTTCAGATACTTAGTACTAAACATACAATTTTAGCAAGGGTACAGTATTTCTTTGAAAATGTTACGTAGGATAAGTTTTGAAAAAAAAAAAAAAATTCGAAAGTGGTCAGTTGAGAAATAATTTATTTTAGCATTTGTTCCCCTTTTACCTTCAGCTGTTGTCGCAAGATTGGTGGACTGAGCTCTTAAGTGACCTGCCTACCTCAAAGCTCAGGCGAGAACTAGGATAGGGATTTACGTGATACATTATATTAGGAAGGCCTCAGTTACCTTTCACGTATTGTTTTCGGACAAAAAAAACATTTTCTGCGTTTAAGAAGGAGAAACTATTGCTGCAGGAATTAAAATGTAGAAAAAAAACATGCGTAGGTGCTTTAGAGTGTTTTTTGAGAAAAAACGCATTTGCTCACCTTTTTCATGGTATTAGAAAAGATTCAGAGGTGTTTGGCATGTATGATGGTTTAGACAGTTACTGAGCTCTCGCCAAGACACTGACGTAGGCAGCATCCCTACGTATACCACGCTATTGGTCCTAACATACTCCTCTGAGTAACTGTTTGAGATAGGGGTCATGTTACCCCCGCCTTCTGTCATTCCCTCGAGACAGACCCACAGAGTGCACTGCTCAACTCGTCTTATATTTTCCATACCATATTCAAGATATTATAAGTACGTAAGGACCGAGCGAGTTGATGCTGCGGCAAAATACTCAATTCGTGTTTGTGAGGTCACGTACTCGATTTCTGGCCTGTCATCCTGTTTTTTTTTTTTTTTTTTTTTTTTTTTTTTTTTTTTTTTTTTTTTTTTTTTTTTTTTTTTTTTTTTTTTTTTTTTTTTTTTTTTTTTTTTTTTTTTTTTTTTTTTTTTTTTTTTTTTTTTTTTTTTTTTTTTTTTTTTTTTTTTTTTTTTTTTTTTTTTTTTTTTTTTTTTTTGTAATTCAACGTTAAAAGTGTTAATATATAACTGTAGGTTTCTTGAAGCCAACTTGCGAAAATTAAACAATAGCAATTTCAGACAATAGTTTTAGCCAACGTTTTTAACAAAATTGTTTCCAGTGTTACGAACTTCTCAGGCACAATCTCTGACGCCGGAACCTCGTACATTTAACTGCGGCGCAAGAGATCACGCGTAACGAATTAGTAATTCTTGTGTAAATACTTACTCATAAAGTTGTCAATTAAATTTATCTAGGATTGTCATTGAGTATTTTATCCGTATTGGCTTCTAGAAAAGCGAAGATATCAATAGATGTTTTCAGCGTTTAATTATCTACCACGCACTCTTGACTGAAATAATTATACCTTAGTTATTTTTCCTTAAATGAGTTAATGCTAAAGACACGATTTTGTGGCGAAAAGATTTTTGTACAATTTGTTTCTGTGCATTATGGGCGTATCTGCAGCTCTGCTTCATGGTCAGTGATATAATGTTTAAAGTCTCTCTTGTCTCGGAGTTCTACTGACAAATTATGGACGTTTGATGTTCACAACAACCTTATTCTAACTGGTGCAGTCAAATGAGAGGCGTGTCTGGTCAAAGACACGCTGCCAATAACCATGAAGCAATGCTGCCTATCTCTATATATACAATGAAGTGCCCAACTCATTCATTCACTCATCAACGCACAGCCCAAACCGCTGGACCTAGAAACGTGATACCTTCAGTGTATAGCTTCCCCTCACGGCGTAGGCACCCACCAAGGAAAGATTTTCTGAAAATCGAAAATTAAAGGGGTGAAAAGTGGCAAAACGTGTTTTCACGAAATTATCGATATCTCTCTTACCTGATGATATATTGTTAATATTTTTACTTCAAAACATTGCCTAAACAAACGCATATTTCGTAATTTTCCGATTTTTCGAAATTCGGAAAATAAGGGGGTGAAAAACCGTTAAATATGTTTTCATTAAATCCTCTATTTCTCTGAAACCACTTACTATATCGAGGTGATCTTTGCATCAGAATGGTGCTCATGTAAATGGCTAAAGATTGGTTCTAGGATTTTTCAAAATTCGTTCTTGAAAGCCGGTAAAAAAGTGAAACGTGTATTCAATTAATCATCCGTATCTCCTGAACCATTTGAGATATTGAAGTGGGTTTTGCTTTAAAATAACACTTAAGTAAATACCTAAAATAATTTTTAGGATTCTTCAATATTCGTCCTTGTAAGCTGGTAAAAAATAAAACGTATTTCCAAGTACTCATCCGTATTTCCCAAACCATTTGAGATATTTAGGTGTTTTAAAATGAAGCTAACGGAAATATCTAAAAACAGAACTCAGAATTTTTCGAAATTCGACAATTACGCGCGCGAAAAGTAATAAAATGTTATAGAATTCCCGAAAAGTGAATATTGACCACGGAGAAATAACTCAAAAGTTGCAATCAATATGTTTTCTCTCTACAAAAAAGAGTTATTAATTATTATCATAGAGGAATAAAGACGATTTAAAACAAAGAGGTTCTGCAATTAAAGTACGCTCAGCGAAGTGGACTGGATAAAGCTGTATCTAGCTTCATTTTTCTTTGCTTTCGAACATCATATGGGCAAATATTGTACAAGGACAATATAGGAAAGTCAGAAGAAAAACAGGAGACATGTTATTTAATTCCAGTTCACACCGATATGAGCGCTGTTCCTTCTACAGTAGCATATTGCTCTATCGGTAGTTTTAGTTTTATATTTTGTTATTTATAAATTGAAATGTAATCATGATTTTATAATATAATTATGCTCTTCTAGTTATTATTTTTATAAGCTAAAATGTAAAATATTTATGAAAATATTTTAATACTATTAGCCTAAGAGAAATGTAGTCCGTAAACACCATAGAAAATAGAGATGTAAGAATGCAAATTTTGCTAGTGTTTCCAGTTCACGCCGTCGATAAGACGTCTCCCGCTCCAACAATGCTAAAAGGCTGTACTTTCCCATATTGTCCTTTTACGATATTTGATATGGGGATGTTTTGTAAACCTCCCTTTCTATAGGAGGTTCGGGATGAAGTGAACACTCAGCAAAGCCCTGCTAAAGTTCTGTTTTCAGCCAATTCGTATCTTTCCGTGCGTAACGACTAACGACGGGGAATGTGAAACCAGTCCGGACACAGCACTTGATGTTTGCGCTTGTGAGGTAAATTGTGTAGTAGATAGGTACTTATATAATATGATAAATATATGTTATTAATTGCATAAAATACAACTATGTCGATTTCCGTTGATTTTGTTTCAGTATTAATGCATTTAAATAGGAAAATATACGGAACTATATTACGTAATTTCGCTGCCAACCGTACAAGCAGTAAGGCAACTATAGTTAAAGTGTAATTATATGCAGTAACGGCTAGTGATATTTTTCAAAGGTTAAAATTTTAGTGCTCACTTTATTCCGAACGACCTATATGTGTTTACTGTTCCATTACGTACTTCTAGCTAAGTGCAAACACACTATAAACCAATACCGGACAGCTTGAGCGCTTTGGCGAGAATTCTAATCGTGTTATCACGTCAAACCACCAGAGAACAGCACCTCATGTTAAATGGATGACTTGAGGTACACGCCCTCTGACGTCACGCCGCAGGGGGAGAACTGTGGGAAACAAAGCGCGTTTACAAACATACTGATTTGTTAGTTGGTGATGGCAGAAACCAAACATTTTGTGCACGCAAGGGTCAAAATGTAAGTTTCGATTTCATGGTTAAGATATGCAAATGCAAAAGATCAGTGTTTACCTGAAAAAGCGGCAAAGTCCAAACAAATAATCAATATTCTTGACATACATCTCATCTGGGACATGTGAAGCAAATACCTAAATGAAGGTTATGTTCGGTTGCGGTATCCATTGAGGTAGGAATTGTATCCCACACCAGACTGAAGCTCCGCCTCTTTTCAAGTAGTCCATTGATGTACGTTGCCAACATAAAAATCCTGGGAAAAGTTTCTCTATGGAGAACATAATTTCATTGCATGGAGGAAACAAAAAATTGCAGTACGATAAATATGTGAAAATTAAATAAAGCATGTTAAAATAATAAAATACAATAATTATACAAAAATAATATCAAAATATGTGTTAGTTTCACCTCATACCGCTAGGTTATTTTTCACAAGCTTACTCTGAGTATTTGCATAGAGCTGTCCGGTATTAGTCTCTAGGGTATTTGCTAAGTGTGCTGATCGATGTTTTTCTTTTTCAGCAATATGTCGTTAATTTCATCGGCCCTGTTGTTCTTTGGTGTCAGGATTGTACTTTCGCAAAACCAGTCAATGGGAATCTCACTAATGTAGGCTATATTAGGATATACATTCTCTAAGAGATCAGCAATTCTCATTACTACTCTTCTAGGCTTGAAGTTATGATAATCTGTCCAACAGATTCAGGATATGACCCATCGCCAATTTTGAGTAGAAGATTAGAGAATTGCTCAGTAGTGATATCATTTTTTAATTGATAAAGATATATAGAGAATATAGTAACACCATCACTTAATACGTAATTAAAAGTTAGTTACTCTTTCCTACAGTAAACGCGGGCGAAGTCGCAACGGGACGGCTTGTGTGCAAATAAAGCATTGAAGCACAATGTCGCAAAAATATTTTCGCGACAAACTCGTAGCTATAGTTATTATTTATATTGATACAAATTTTTATTGTTATAATTGCTTGCTTAAATGAATTATTGGAAAAACCCTGGGTAGCATACCCAGGCACACTGAAAATAACGACAAGAGTTCTCTGCGTATTTAATACATACAGCGGCAAATTACTTGGTGTAGTCTACTATCCATAGGCTACATGTTTTTTTAACTGTTTCGTTCGTTAATATTTGAAAACTTTAAGTGCAGCTGTTAAAGGTTTGTAAGTATTGTAAATGTGACTAAACACCGTACCAACCAGAGCATAAGACAGTAATTCGTCCCTGGGTCGAGTGTTAGCTGGAATATCAACTTGTAAACATTCATCCTTTATGCAGTCTGACAGAAATGAATCTAAATATAAAACACGAGTGGTTTCTGATCTATTTCTTTCTACCATTAATTCAGAGCAATACAGCGTTCAAAATGTGTAACCAGCAACCAAAATTAACTGATGTATGTTCCACTTTATACGAATAACAAAATTTGTAGACATACTAAGAAAACAGGCAAATCTGAGCTTAGGTGTTGTAGTTGGACTTAGCCAATTCTAAGTGCTATGTCTACGATACATGTGTCAGGAGAATATGTTGTCTATTTACTGACGTTTACAGGCATCGCCAAAAATTTCCTAACTATGTTGCGTGATAAGTTTAGCCTATATTAACGCTCAAATTACTAAAACTAACATATTATACGTCGGATGTCGATTTCAAAAGCAGAAAGGGATTATAATAAATTGTTCCAGTTTATTAGGCCGCAGTAATCTACTATTGTATCCATCAAATTTTAAAAGTAACATTTTGAAGCCTTAAAAATGTTACGTACTTAACAATAAACATAAGATTTATTAAATATAAAGATACAAAACAAAATTTTCCTAAGTAAGAGAGAAAAAATAAGCAAGACCAGTATTTTTAATTCAAATGTTGTGTAAGCTGCCCCCCCTTTTTTTTCTCTCTCTCACTCACTCTTTCTCTCTCTCTCTCTCTCTCTCTCACACACACAAGAAGAAAAAAAACATGTGCAGCTTTCAAGAATGAAGAGAACTACAGTAATATCACAGCCCAAACTACTCTTGTACATATGGCTAAAAACGGTTACAGACTCGAAATTCATCTGAAAAGAAAAGAAAAACATCTGGAGGGTGCAAGGACAGTGATGGCGTGATAGTGAACTTCTTGCGAAGCAGTGACGGGGCTCGCGCGCACATGGTCCTAAATAACGACTTCAGTGAAACGTGGCCCTCAGACTTACATCATAACTCATATGAGAGGACCTACCACAAAGCATATTAGTTACTCTTCCCAGACTTTTTTTTTCTGGAATACGAGCCTCAGTTTTTTTCGTAGAAGATTTAGTAGTCGTAGCAAGATAACGAATTCTTTTGTTCGAAGTCAACGATGGAGTAGACTGGATTAAATCTTATGTATGTTAGTACTTGGAAGGTTTAGCAGCAACAATGTAAGTATTTTTTATTTTATTTTCCGCCCAGTGACAATTGCAGTGAAGCATATTCTTGGTGGCAGGTAACTGGGAAAGTATACAGCATTAAATGCCACAGCATATGTCTGACACAGAAACTCAGCAGGAGAAAAAAAAGATGGATATGTTATTGTCACCTTACTACCAAGGTCGAAAAAAAAACGATTGTTATAGTATGGAAATGTACAATGTTCTAAGAATAGGCCCTTTTTGTCCACATATTTTACACCTCGCAACGCCCTCTTCGCTCGTTGTAAAAAAAATAGGAAAAAAAAAAACACTTCTCCTAGAACATACATTTCTATACTTCTTAGTAAACATAAGCTAAATATTATCTAATTAAATAATACATATTAACTAATTAATGATACGTATTTTTCTGTGAAACTAATAGAATGCATTTGTTTACCATCACCATAATCTTTCATACCTTCATATACACAATTTACACCCCCAATATTAACATCTTAAACCTTTCTTGGTGAATTTTCGAACATATACAAATTATTATAATAGGCAACATTTTTGTCCTTAATAAAAAATTATTTTTAGACTCTAACAAAGAAAACATTAAAAATCTCGTTTTTATTCTTTTTTTATTTTTCTTATCAAAATTTTATTTTTAGTAAATAAAAACAAAATAAAATAAAAGCGACAACTTTTCTAAGACAACGTGACTAATGTTTGGAACGAATTTAAATTTAAAGGAAAGGTTTTTCTTAAGGGAAAGAAACCAAGAGAGAAAAATAAGTTGAATATGAAACTTGTACAATATTATATTAAACCATATTTAATTACAAGTAATTTAAGAAGCAATGATCACAGAACTGCTAAAGCCACATGTGATATTTGTGGACGCGATTACAAACTAACAATCAATTTTAAGTCAATTAAAAACCGAAATTCATAATGTTTCAAAACCACTAAACAAAAATACAAATATAAATTACACGAAAAAAGTGTAAATTGTGAAACCTGCGGTATAGACCTTCTTTAATTAAGAACTGTTTAACAAGTAAAATAATAAAATGCAGAAGCTGAGATTACCGTACTTGTGAAATTTGTGGTCAGGATTATAAAATTTCGCAGATAGACAGTCATTTAAGAAGCAGAATTTACATTTCTGTACCCACTTATGATTTAATAGAAATAGAAAAAAATAAACAAAATAAGGGTCGATTGAAAACATTTATTACTAGGAACGAATATGAATGCAAGAACCCAAAGGGTTTTCTTGATGGCATAGAACAAACAGTTATAACAAAATAAAAGAACAACTCAAAGAAGTTAATTTAAAAGTAAATTTAAAGTATTTTGCTGAATATAAAAGATAATTTGATAATGAGAATGAATACCATTATGAATCTTATAAAACTGAAAATTATATTATTTAAAAAACAACTGATTTAGAAGAATATTGTGAAAGAAGTATTTAAAAAAATTAAAGCAGAGATGGAAGCATTTGAAGCCAAGGACCCCAGTGAATACTCAACAATATATCTAATTTTGACATTAGAATAAATCAATATATTCCGTTAAGAGAGAGTGTTAGAAAATTTCATTTTATTTTCAGATTTTGAGCCATAACATTTATTCAAACTGTATTATCAAAAATGTTCTCTTCGACAAAGCATAGGACATATTCTTGGTAAACTGCTCGACATAAATAGTAATAAAATATGTCATTAATTTATAATGCAGAATCATTGCAAGAGAATTCTTAAAAGTTAACCTATAATTATATTGCAATTATCCTGCATAACAAAATAATGAAATATTCCACAGTTATATATGTCAGTTTACCAAGATTATATCCTATATTTTGTCGAAGAGAAAATGTTAATAATACAATTTGAATAAATGTTATTGCTAAAAAAATGGAATTTCAATAATATTGTCTAACACTTCCCTTAAGAGAGGGGGTTCTTATGTTGAACTTGCAGAAAAAAATTAACAAAAGAAAGCAGTCATTAATGATAAGAATAATTATAAAAATATTCCTTGTGGTCTATTTTATCTGCTCTTTATCCAGTAGCAATTAATCCATAAAAGTTAATTATTATAGAGCATATGTACATAAATTCGATAAATTAAGATAAAATTAAATTATTTTAAGAAATTACTGAAAGTTTTATTGATGTTTGTGCATATAAAAAAATAACGACTTTGTGGATGAAGAAAAACAAAATAGAGACGAAACAAAGTATATATTTAATCCACTGGAAATACAAATAATAAAACTGATAAACACGTTAATTTACTATACAAAAAATATGAAACGAATGATCACTATTGATGGATAAAAAAAGACCATTCTAAACTGATTGGATCACAACTGTGAAAGAATACTAGTAAAAATTTCTTTGTGATAGATGTCTACAGTATTTTTACTCTGAAAAAAAAGTTAAATGAACACGAAGAAGGTTGTTGAGACCATGAGACAAATCGAGTAAATTTGCCACATAAAGAGAGTAATATATTAAAATTTAAGACATACAACCGTCCATTAAGAGTTCTGTTTATAATGTGTGCTGACTTTGAAGGTTTAATAACATAAATTGTCACGAACCAAACCCCGATGAGTTATATACAAAAAAATTATCAATAACATGAACCAATCAGATTTTCCTACTACGTAAACTATAAACACGGGTATTACAAACCGCCAGTAACTTTTGAAGGTTCTAATGCTTCAACAGTATTTGTTAAAATGTTAAAGGAAGAAGCAAAGGCAACTCACCTTTATGAGACATTCACAGATGACATATCATCGTATGACGTAATATTAAAGATTGGAGATGCGTATTGTACATTTTAAAAATATTCTGCCGCTAGATTTTCATACCTATAAATGACTGTAAAAACACCTATTTTCGCCATTTTCAGCAGCGTAAAAATGAACTTAATAGGTACATGGAGAACCTGAAATTGTTATACAAGTGTGTAACGTTCTTTGGATGCTATTCCTAAACTGATAACTAATGCAAGTTGAGAATTTCTCGAATAATCTTGTAACGACCTAAGATCCGCACAGCGCTCGGTGTCCCGGACAGGCAGCCACCTGAAACACGTATAATTTCTAATACAGAATGAAAGTTGACAGTGTCAAAAGCATGTTTTTTTTAACGTTTTCCAACGGATTGTAGGGGCCACGAGGTGTAGTAGTTCGACCAGTCTACTCCCAACCAAGGTCGTAGAAGAACAGGCCTAGACACTCGCCTATCTAACAACGTATTTTGCTTGACCCCCTTGTTGTTTGGCTGCAGTCCACCAAGTTACCGAGAATGTTGTGCGTCTTTGGCGCTGCAGTCAGGGCGGTCGGGCTCAAACTCCGCCCACTTTTTTTCCAGTGTTTACATTATAAAGTGAATCAAGATTGCTGGAGCCATGCTTAGGATTGTGAGTGAAGAAAGTATTTAACAAAATACGTTTTGATAAATTGTTTATCTTTATAATGTAAACACTGTAAAAAAAGTGTGAGGGAAGTGGGCGGAGTCTGAGCCCGACCGCCCTGATTGCAGCACCAAAGACGCACAGCACTCTCGGTAACTTGGTGAACTGCAGCCAAACAACAAGGGGTTAAAATTTCCAGGCGGAGTATCCAGACCTGTTCATCTACAGTCGTGCTCCAAACACAGCCCTCAAGGTTCGATTCCCGGAGAGGTCGTTCCTGGCTGTCACACCTGGGGAACGTGGCGGTCGTTTACCGTTGGCACACAGAAAAAACAGTTTTGTAGTGGCTACAAAATATTTTATCAATTTAGACACTACCAAATAATTTTGTGGTGAACACCAAATATATTGCAGTGGCCACAAAACTTTTTGTTGGATTGTTTATTATTTAGTAATCACCAACAAAGAATTTATTGAACACTGCAAAATATTTGGTGTTCACCACAAATATGTTTGGTAGGGACTAAATTGACAAAATATTTTGTAGCCAATACAAAACTGTTTTTTCTGTGCAGGCGGATTTTATCGGTGGTATCCTGTTTCCCTTTGTCCGTGTATGCCGCCAATACCGCACACATATCATTAGCGACAGTGACCTATACATCGCTGTAAGGTGCTGACCTAGTCATTCCACTCTGTTCCAGAAAAAAAAAATCTCAGTAGTCAATGCAGCGGAATGAACCATAGATAATACAACTAATTTTGTAACTTAACCTCACAGACATGAGTTTTAAGAAGGTACATTTGACAACACTGTTCTCCACACATACGCCATTATTTACAACTCCCTAGGTTTGCATATTTACTAGCTGAAATAACATTCACGCACCGTACTGAAACTGAGTATGGGCGTATGAATACCCTTACAGTTTTAGAAGGTTATTTTTTACAGCATAGTCTTTATGTCACAAACAACGAGAAGCCACACGCAACGACAGTACATAACAGCCCTCTTCAAATAGGCTGCGTTTGTGTGTAGGTAGATAATCGATGGAGCTGTTAGGGTGCCGTTGACCGGCGTATATAATGAATTTTCTCCTCTCTGAGCAATTCACTCAGCTGGCGTGCAGTGATTTACTATTATTCGTTTTCCTATGGGACTTGAAGCGGTGACCATATTTTATTTGTAGGCAGCATATTTCAAAGTCTAACGTTCTTTTCTGTAAGTGTGTTTTCCGAATCTGGTTGTTATTTTACCAGACACTGCAGTCTGGAAAAGCTTTTTTTTTTTTTTTATTTATTTATTTGAGGGACCCGAAAATGATGTTCATAATGAGTTAAGACTATAGCGACATAGTTTGAAGTGTGTGCTATTTTCGTATATACACAAATATAATGCGAGTTTAACAGTTTTATCAATAAAAGGATAGCCGTAACTACCTGCAACGCGTTTGAAGTATAGGTAGGGAGGCCCCTTAAGAGAAGTCCTCGACTGGCGCATGGACGGCGTTGCAGCGTGTCACGCGCATACATTTTTACACGAAACTACTTAACTTATTAATATTATGTTTACCTACGAAAAGAACACACACTTGAAACTATGCTTCTAGTTTTTCAAAAATGCAGTACGCTTGTTAGAAACATGATTTTCGGGCCTCTCAAAATAGCTAAAATCGGGTTTTTTAGACTGCTGTAACTGCGAGAATGTTACCTAAATTCGTAAAGTGCAAAACGAGAGGCATGCGTTGGTCTTTACTTCAAACTATTCCAAAATAAAATATTGGGGCCACCGCTTAAAGTCCCATAGTAAAAAGACTACAACGGAAACCTCGCACGCCAGTTTGGCGCGCTGCGAATAGAGGCGATATGCTTCTCGTCAAGCGTGGGACACTGGCTCTTATCGCTACGCTGTTCCCACGCGTCAAAGGTGGAAATTCGACACCGCGAAGGACTCCTCTTAACGCACTAGGATTTGAGCTTAGTAGTTTGAGGCTCGGCATTAGTCGCCATATTGAATAATTTTTTTTTTTTGTTCTTATGAAATTCTGAGAAGAAAAATGTGAAATTTGTTACTATAATATCATTTCTATTTATCTTGCGCTACAACTAAAGCATCGCAGTTGAACTTTTAGCGTATATTTAAGCCGTGATAAGTCGAGCAAACTAAGAATTAAAAAAAAAATCTTGGCTGATTACGGTTTAAATATACGTTAAAAATTCAACTGCGATGCTTTTAGTGTAGCGCAAGGTAAACAGAATTGATATTATAGTAACAAAGTAACGTTTTTCTTCTCAGAATTTCATAAGAGCAAAAAATAAAATAATTCTATGTGGCGACTGATACCGAGCCTTAAGTACCGACCTCAGAGTGTACATGTAAATGCGTCCAGTTCTGTATATTTCGCACACGTGAATGATGTACATGCATAGCTGGCATACAGCCCTCCATAGATGTATATATACATACAAAAATACTTACGTACATAAATATTTTCATTAATACATAATCACTTACATTTTTGCATGAATACCAATAAATATACATACATATATGTGCAAGTGTTGACGGAAAAACCAGCGACATACCTTGGAATATTTCATTTTCACGAAAACAATACACGATTATTTTTAACAGTAGGGGTTAAAAGGTTTTTAGCTTAAATCATTAGAAACTATTAGCGATTTAGTGTAAAACTCAGGAACCTTCTTTGGTTTAGTGAAGAGCTCTTACGTGTGTGAAATCATGGGTGGTAACATAATTGCATGTCATAAGTAAAGTGTGGTTTGTAACAGTATATTTTCAAGAACATGTTGAACAAATAACGATGTTATTGCAGCCTATGATATGTCCACTGTAAAACGTGAAAATAATTTTAAATTATAAAACTGGTGAATTTTGATTTTCAAAATTTTATGTGAAGATATGGTTCACAGTACAGGAAGAAACAAACCACTTATTTTTTGTGGTATGAAGTGGTACCATAATACCATAACAATCCTTCCGAGAATTATATAATAAAGTATTCATTTAAGTACATATTGAAAAGTATAGTGTCTAGTCTTAGTTTAAATAAAATCTAAAGTTGCCGGCACATATATACGTCATTTGATGCAAAAAAAAATGCAATATGTATATGGGTCCTATGCGCAGTATTTTCTGGGCAATTTGAAACATAAAATTCAGATGCAAATCAGTGACGTTTTAACATGCAGTATTGTTTGTATTGGAGCATCAACAGTCGCAGATAAACGACACCAGTATAAGTTTCTCGGGAATTGTGCAAATCGTGTACCCCATCCCGCGTGAAATGCGATCCGTCGGAAAACTATATGAAACAGTATACAGCAACCGCCGATTTTCGTTCAAAGAGGGAGCGAGGCCAGTGTGTGGAATTTATTATTTTTATAATATGTTTATATATGTATTTTACATATGCACGTTAAGGGCGTTCAAGTGGGGAAAAATTCATAATTTTATATTTGTATAAAATAGTGTTAGTTTTGTAGACATTACTGAAGAGTACA
>PNEQ01054473.1:101476-143533 GCA_003012365.1 Medauroidea extradentata
AATTAGCTCAGCCAGTTTTCCCGTAATGTCACTTCAAAGTCAAAATTTGCATAATTTTACTTCATACAAAACTTGAAAACCAGTAAATATAATGAAATGGAAAAAATCTCATCAAAACTACACGTCGCCGTCGACGGCTTGAAGCATATACAAACCCATTATAAAATATTTTTGTGTTTAAAATAAATTTCTAAAAGTAGCAAAAAAAATTTCAAATTTTGAAATTTTTTATTTTACATAAATATTTTTGTAACGGGTTTTAAATGCTACAAGCCATAGACCAGGACATGTGGTTTTGATGTGATTTTTTTCATTTCATTATGTTATCTGGTTTTCAAGTTTTGTATGAAGTAAAAACACCCAAATTTTGACTTTGAAGTGCCATTACGGGAAAACTAGATGAGCTAATTTTTTTCCGTTAGAAGTATGTGTACTCTCAAGTAATGTGAACAAAACTAACACTATTTCATACAAATATAAAATTATGTTTTTTCCCCACTTGAACAACCTTAAGGGCGCCGCCTTAGTGGGAGTATTTTGCGTGTTCGAGGCCTAGACTTGCGGAAGCAATAAAGACTACACAGCACGCACATCACGCTTTACCATGGCCTCTAAACACATGTCACTGAACTGGAGTACAGTCTTCTCTCCGATAATTCGTCTCTCTATGGCATTCAGGGGCGGCCATATTATTTTATGATGTAATATAAAAATGTGTGTTGTAAACGCTTATAACGTTTTTAAGATTCTGCACCATGAGTTTTATACCTACACGATAAAAAATATTTTTTTTCTGGTAGCTACAAAATATTTTGTGAGTATTTATCCTGTAAAATTTATTTTGTGGTTACTACAAAACATTTTGTTGACACTGCTGACATGTTGTGGCCATCACAAAATAATTTAATGGTTACTTCAAAAGTATTTTGCAAGAAATACTTTTTACAAAATGTTTCTCTCGGTGTAAAAAGGATCAAAATTACACCAACTTTAGCCATTTTCAGCCGCAAGAAAGCAATCGCCATTGAATATTGTAAAACTTGAATAGGTTATACACACACACGTGTCAAGTTCTTTCAATGCTATTCCTAAGCAAACATTATTCGTGCACGTCGAGCAGTTGTGGAATGAACTTCGGTGGAATGAAGCTTTGCACACAGCTCGGTCATTATGCTCGAGCGCGAAAATGAGTGCAAATGTTTTGGCCATTGGGTTTTTCCTATTGGACTTAAAGCGTGACGCTGTTTTTTTATTTGCGGAAAGTACATAGTACAGTCCAGTTCATGCTTCTCTATATTTTAGTTTTATGATTCCGGTTCGTATTTCTTACGCGACAGCAGTCTGAAAAAATGCTGTTTTTTAACCATTTTGAAGTGCCCAGGAGCCATGCTTCTAAAGCATGACATTTAGAAAACAAATATAGACAATCATAGTTTTTAATGTGTTTCTTCGTAGATACAGATATCGAACACATGTTAAGTAGTATTAAAAACGTTCTCCTATTCTCCTAATATGCTGCAACAATGTTCATTAGCCAGCTATATAGCGTGCTTGAACCCAAACTGTTACTCTGTCGGTAATGTCATGTGTCTACTATTAGAAGGCCGTCTTCCGCTGGTCGATATTGTCGTGACTTGCCACGGAGAATGCTTACACAGTAGAGAGGACAATCTCTGTGAAGACGTAACACACGTAAATGACAACACATAAATGTTCGTGGCCAATTGAGTCGCAGATTGTGCTCTGTTATGTATAGGAAAGTGAAGTTTAGTCTGCTACCAATTCATAACGCGAATTTTGCATGTCTCTATTAATGTGCCTTCGCATAGGCGATTTACGGTAAAGAGGGCACTTTTTTAAAACCGTCTTGTCTAGAACAACAATAAAATATTTGTTGTGTTGTGATTTCAGAATGCAAGTTCAGAGTTCGAGGAAATATATACATTGAGTGTTTTACCATCTACAGTACTAGTGTTTTTTTTATTCACTATAAAAGATGGAACTGGACTGATAGACAAACTGGATTATCACGGGAAAAGTTAACTGTTAACTAGGCTTCGATGTAACGTGTATATAGCTTATGTTCTTCTTTCATTATTGGCTTGTCCCCATTTGAGTAGGCCAATGATAACTCTGGAGTACTACTACAGAACGTTCGTGATTCATCTGTAAACAATTGAACCATGCCACGCAACTGTAGTCCAATCAAACATGATGCAGGATGCTACACTGTTATAGAATATACCTTGCTACTACCTTCTCACTAAGTTCCAGAATCTCTACACATGGTAAAAAAAAACCAAAGCTTCTAATCAAACGTTTTCAGTTTATCAACTAATAAAATTTACAATCCTCTAATATAAATTGACTACGTTTAGAATAACAGTTCAGTCCGAGATGAGCTCGGTGTGAACTGACGAATCCTGAGTCAAATTTTACTTTAAACACATTCCGACTAGACTGAAATGGAAGTGGAGTGAGATAATCCAGTAAATTCGCCGAGATGACTTGGAGTGTCGTAGAATACAAATTGAAATGTTTACCTTTTAACGCACATCGGACTGTACTGAACGAAGAAGAAGCAGCCGACGTATCGATGTAGCTTGTATGGTTATGAAAGATGTTAGAATCGTCTTGGGATAGCCAAATAACGTAAATCTAATTTTATATAACTAAATAAAAGTGCAAACCCAATTTAAAAAAAAAACATATTTATATACTGAAAAATGATTTCAAACCATAGAAGAATATAGTACATAAAGTTTTTTTTTTGTTTCATTGCTTCATTTAAAATGTCTCTGTAAATGTTCGCCCCATGTTTACATGTCAGTATTGAGGGATACTATTTCTGTAAACACGTTTTCTGGCCTTATTCACTTTTCGTTCTGTGTTGACTCCAGTCTGTGTTCGACCCAGTCTGGAGTTTCACCCTGAAAACATTATGTGTGTTACAGAAATTCATGAAAACACAAGTCCTCAACCTACCTTGCACCGATGAGCGTGGATGATATTTCCATCACGTTTTCAGAGGTGTAAAGATTCCATTACAGCATTCAAGCGGTTAAAAGTTCGAGTGCATGGAAACTGCACGAGAACCCTATTAGGAAGATAGCTTTGCCAGATAACTGGGGGTGAGCTGTATACGTTAGAGCAGACGCAAGCTGTTCTGTTGCAACTGACGTGATGAAAGTGATGTAGAATTGTAAAGGATTGTAGAATGCAGTAGATACATTACGATCAACGTTAATTGCTTCCTACGCGCCACAGTACTCCCACAGCTACCCTCGACTGTCGTCACTAAGTGGGTTTCTGGATACACGTCGGTTTTACGACCCGCAGTCGCCCAGTATCAAGTCAGCCCACGAGCATCTCTCCTGCTTCTGCCAAGTACTTCGTGTTCCGCCTCCCGTCCCCGCCGCAGTGCGGGGGCGAGCAAAAATAATTAAATAATAGTTATGCTTTGTGTCACTACTTTTCTACCAGAGTTGATGTAAACTACACTATTGGAGTATTCTTTCCTTCTTTATCATAGGAAAGCCTTGGATAAAAATAATCTAACAATCGTTTGTAGAACTAAAAACTTTTATTTTTAATTTATGATTTAACCATTTCACAAAACAATTATTTGTAGTTATGTACAATAAATATATAGTTTTGGTTAATAGATCTACTAAGATTACTTTATAGAAAGTGTAAATATATTTACTATGTAGCTAAACAGCTCCCAAGAAATAAATTGTGTTATAAAAATGTATATACATGCTTTGACTTAGTACGACACGATAGCACGTTTTCTTCTCGAAAAATGAAATTGTTTGCTATTTTTACAAAGTTCGATGACACGGTAGTTGTTCCATGCAACATTTAATGTTTTTTGCGAGGTTTTGCTGGGAGAAAAAGAAAATTTAAAGTGTTTTAAAATGGAAAAAATACCCCGACTTCTGTAAGCGATATTCACAGCAAAATGAACACGGTTGAAGCTCTGCTTATTAATTTATTTTTATTTCTCACTATGGTATTATTTTAAAATCACGACAGAAATCGCTTTATCATTTTAGGAATCTGTATTTGATGGTAAGTGGTTTTTAATAATTTTTAATAATCGCCAGGTCGCTGAATAGACATTTGGTAATATATTGCTTCCGTCATTCAGCCAAAAAATAAGCCTTCTCTAAACTCATTGCATTTCTTTCACAATTTACTAAAGGGATGTGTGTGTGTATATATATATATATATATATATATATATATATATATATATATATATATAAATTAATTGTTTTTTAAATACTACAAACCTTTTTTTTTTTAATTGTGAGAAAATAAATATGTTGCCAAATTTACCGTGCGGACCAAGTTATTAGGTTTACTTGGCTAAATCTTACCAACTGTAGCAAGGATCTATTAAAACTGCCTCTTAGGAAATGGTGGAAGTATTAATTTTTGACTTAATGCCAGGTATTGTATAATTTTTACTGAAGTTAATGTGTGCTTTTTCTTGAAAACTGTGCATTATAGGTACTTTCAGAAGATGACCAAATTTTTAAATTTCTTTCGATGTACTGCTAAAAAATGATTAACATAAAATGCCCACAAAACCAAGCAATAAATTAATTTAAGGCGATGAGAGGGTGGACACATAATTTTCATGAAGGGGCAACTTTTGATGGGCGTTTTCTTTGCGGTTGAAATATCTAAAAAATATTTTACATAGCCAAACAATCGTAAATTACTTCAAACTTTTTTTTACATTTTGCCAAAATTTTGTTTAAAGCTATATTTTTAAGGGCGCATGACCTCCTTAATTTTCAATTGGTTAGTAAGTGCCCCAGATTTAAGTCTACTTACTTTTTCATGGTGAATATCCTTCCGAAGTTCTGGCATTTTAAATTCCTCACAACATACCCGTGTTGTAAGGAAATTAAAATGCCCGAATTGGCATGGGACAAATTTTAAGACTAAAATTGTATTTCCTCTTAACGAAGAAAATCTACTACACTGAAATTTATTTAAGTATTTTTCCATCTCATAGTTGTAAAGTATCATATCTCCCCTTCCTGTCAAAAAACTACTATTTTACTTAGCGAATCTTAACACCATGTTGTGTGCTTATTTAATTGTAAAGTAGCCTCAGTATTTAACAAAATAACGCAAATTGCTATGAGTAATGTATTGCACAGTTTTGTTTCAAATTCAACGGACATGATGTGTACTGCAAATAGTTAAGTGTCACCATAATCAGACAAATGCCATAATTGGTGTTCACCAGAATTGATTAAAGTAGGCCAGCTTCGAGAAGATAACTTTCGATAAAAACAGTTACATGTCAAACTCATTAGTCCGTTTCAAGTTGTTGATTTAATACGTTTGTAAATTCTTGTTCGTGATATTAAACCTGTATCTATATTTTACAACACGTCAGTAACAACAAACCTAATTTCTATAATCGTTGTAAAGCACTCATGCTATGTTCCGAAATAAAGCCCAGAATACTTATCAACAATCCAATCAGTAGCATGATTAAAGGAGTCTGAAGGTGCTTTACTGCAAGAGGTATAGTATCGTACACTCGTGTGATTTTTAGGGATTGTAGACGAATCTGGCGAAGGTAATCATCCTTCCATTTCACTACCAGTCCGGCTTCTGATAGCCTTGAAACAAGGACACTGTATCTGGAGAGAAATGGAGACGTGGACACGGTGGCTGACAGTCCATATGGCATTGCGAATATACACCCATCTTCGATGACGTGTAGCATTGGGCGACCATCCTTAAAAAGGTCAGGTTTGTTGATGATACAAAGTGCTTCGTAACTACCAAACAAGATAGACGCGTTTCTGTAGAATGCTGCCCATATGAGGGCTTGACGGTAGCTATCCACCATAGATAACTTTTTTAAGTAGTTTCGGGTAACTTCATTGTCGGTATCTACGTACTCACTAAAAATTTCGAGATCATCTCCTCCGAAGGCTGTAGCGATTAGCAAGTCCGAATCGAACATTTCTTGTAATGTTTTAATGTCTGGGTAATACTGGGGAATTGTGAGGTAACTTGTTAGTGAGCCTTGGTAAGAGTTACTCAACAAAATATTATATATGAGACATGTGATAAGAAACAATCTCTGCACTAAGAATCTCGGAGAAAATGCAGTTCCACCGAGCACTATAAGTCGAAGTGATTCAAGAGTCGTACTGCTAGGCCTGTGATCTGATTGGTCATTAAGTGAAATTATCTTCCAGCTGACTGCTATAAAAATGCTCATTGTCAGATACACAACCCATGTGCCAGCATGGAATGGCATTATGATGTTCCAATATTCAGGAATTCGACCTGCTTTAGGCACAACAAATGTGAAACATATATGATCATGAGGAAAAAAAGTCTTGTCTTTGAGAAACTTTGAATAAGGCAACAAGTTGGAACGCATCGCTTTAGAAGATTTGACATCCGGAATGAAATATCTTTTCTGGACACCTCGGAAGACAAGAGTGGCGTTCAAGTACTGTGTGATGGTAGTCATGATCATCGCATCAGGTCCTACAAACTCTATGTTACCAGAAGAGTCATTTCGTAAATTAAACAACGGATGAGTTGGACTCAAAATGAAAGGAATTTGGTAGTGGTACATGTTGGTAAGTTTGTGCTGGTAGATGCCCGAGAAGTCGTCGTAGTTTGAAACGTGGACTCTGGTCAGTTCTGTGTGGTCTTGTGTCCTGAAAGGATCGTAGGTCGCCATGGAGACATATGTGCTGTCTGTCTCACTCTGCTCGGTGAAGAGAAGTACCAGGTGGAGGATATTGTAGTTCTCCCAACAGTCGAGGAACATCCCAGACAACTGGTGGTCATCCACGTGAGTGAGGTCCGTCACTATCAGCAGGAAGAGTGCTCTGGGATTCCAGAAGGCAGCACTTGTCCAGTCCACCGTCGCGAAGCACTTGTCAGGAAGACTACGGCGCATCACGAGGAAGGCCACACTGGCCTCGTGGTTGTCCACCTTCGCGTGAGCCGCATACACATTCGTATTTGTGTTTGCGAACTGGTCCGTGTTTATTACTGGCACACCAACTATGGAGTGAGAGTGTTTGAGAATGCTGTTTGCCATGATCGAGTCATCTGTTTGAAGTTCGTTCAAGATGAAGTGATTTCTTCTGAAACATTTGCCCAGTATGGAAAACGAGTATTTTAGCAGTAATTCGTGGGTTTCTATGTTATAGTTGCTGCTATCGGTAGGAATAGTATACGAGAAAGTTATGTGCGTCAGCAACAATAATAGTATTGGCAGACTATAATTCCTCTTCATGTTATGGATTTTACGCCAGCTAAAATTTTTTTTTACAGAATTTGAAATTCACTCAGTTCGAGAATAAATATATGTTGTAAATATATTTTTATGTCCACTTTAACTTTATATATTTATTAATGGTTGCACATACTTTATTGGGTTGCTTGGTGCACTGTGTTAATCAATATTTAAGAATCATCGCATTCCTCGAAAACAATAACGGTTAGCACTTATTTTCCGTAGCTGGCTTCACATTATTTCGTCGCAATTGTTTTACAATATCCGTTAAATGAAATAATTACACTTACGATTAATATCCGGTATCTACAATAGTCAGTGGCCTTCGAGTATTCTTGGATATGTCAACATTCTGATATGTCCGCAAAGGAAAACCACACACGACTCTGTGGTTGTTACCTTTCTTAATGTACTGGACATTTTCCGTAGCAGGTGTATTTTTCTGCGTTTAATTATATCTCGCAGCGCAATAACAATTTTGGAATGCATTCATTTTATGCAGGCTTTTAAATAATTATGTAATTATTTCCCTGATAATCGCCTTGAATGTGGTAAGTAAAGTAAGCATTATAGCAGCACCTAAATGCAGGTTAAACATGGTTGTCCCACTAAAATCGAAACGAGAACGATCTACATTTAATGTGATATTATCAGTATGCACATGCGCAAAAAGCGTTATGATAATTGCCCTGTACGATAATGTTTTATTGTAGTAACCAGCTAGTCTAGGATAGTATGACATACCAATTTTGATAGCACGGTTACTTTTACTCCCGTGAAAAATGACGGAGTGCAAAAACTGACTTTGTAAGTGGAAGACTTTGCTGGCTAGCCACATTGATAATGTTGCAGAGGTTGTGTGAAAAAAAAAAAAAAAAAAAAAAAAAATTATAAAAATGTCCCATATTTTGTTATTCATAAAAACTGGCAAATTGTTTCGTTTTCACATTTAATTCGGGGAAAATAACTTTATGTATGAATTGACTAACACAGATATCTGCATGACCAATTTTATAATCTTAGTTCTTCTTAGAAAATGTTTCAATATAATGTATTAAGATCCGCGTTATTTTATCATATTTATTACTACGTCACAAAGAATTAGGGTTACTGTGTACGGTTGACCAAACACCTGAAAAAGTTTTGTTAATGTTGTGTGTTTGTCACTTCGCATAATTGAAGACATTTTGGTTTCTACAAATTTCATATCGTCACGTTCTCAATGCAGTCATACTTACCAGTCTATTTAGCCTAATGAATGCTGAATTTTACGTAGGCATATCCGTTGTTGAATGGAATACGGTTGGCTCAGCAAAGAAAATGAACGGGCTTTTGGATAATCTTGACTAATCGCGGATAAATCTATAATCAATTATTTTTCGCATTTTAAATTAATGTAATTATAAATAAATAAAAAAAGGAATAAAGTGAACATTTAAGGTTTAATACAGTAGTTCCCATTGCTGAGACGTGGGAGCACAAGTTCTGCACAAGTTTAATAATATCAAAATCGCACCTGGCATTAAAATTCAACAAATACAAAAACGTGTGTTAAGGGCCTTACCTACCTCGCGACGAAGCTATAAAGGCAACCTTGAAACGCGTATCAAATGCCGCATCGCCACGACGAACAAAGCACTGAACTAGCGTGCATGATTCCCGCCGGATTATTTTTACTCCGTGACTTTGAGCGGCGACCATATAAGTTTATTCGTATCAAGTCCGTAGCAAGGTCAGTGTACGTTTCTGAGTTTCGGATGGATTCGGTTAAAAAATACTGAAATACGACAGATTAAAATGCCGTTTTTAGCTATGTTGGAGGGCTTTGAAACAGTGTAATAATGATCATGGCGTCTTAACAATGACATTTCGTCTTTGTCCGACGTGTGTTTTATTTTCTACATTGGCACAATGCATTCATGTGGAATAGCTCCGTAAACAAACGTATTTTTCTGCACAGTACAGTGAATTTGTCGTGCTTGGTAGGCAGCGCCCTTAAGACCGATCATTGTGCAGTTTGAACTGACTATATTTTGGGACTGATGAAAGTTTTCAAAATCATATTCCAACGAAATTTGTAGAATATTTTAAAAAAATCATAGCGTGAAACGTATCTTAACTGTGGTCCTTTGATATGTAAATTATGTAAATATGTTGGCTACGGTTAAAATAAACTGTTGCGCATTGTTTGACAAAACAGAAAATGGGAAAATACAATTGTAAAAAAGTAATTGTAAATGCAGTACATATTATGAAAACGAATAACCCGAATTTTTGTACTTTCAACGGTATACGAGCAGAATAATATCAAAACATAATTGAACTTTGGCATTCTTACCGCCCACTATAAAATATTAGGAACATTGATTTATGTGAGCAAGTTGGCTGTTTGTCAGGTTACTACATAGTGTTTACATGGTCGGCGTTATTATTATTTTGTTTTTTAAATAGTGTGTTGCCGTTTGTTGGATGTATGAAACTTCTGACAAGTCACTACGCATTGTTTGAGAATAGTAGGAGCTTAATATAGTGAAACTATTGAAATAAATATTCTTTAAAAATGCAAGAATTAAAATACTGGAACGACACATAACTGGACACTTTTGCAGTTATAAATCGTCCTTAGGAAAACTACAACACGCGTAGGAAATTAATAATTAATTGCGCTAAGTGTTCCGCCTATGTGTCTTTCGACTTAATAACGAGGTTCTTCTCGTTAAAATTTTCATTTTTTAGGAGATATGAAGACCTCGGGTTCAATTTCCAGTCCGGAATAAAACCAACAAGCTGCCATATTCTCGGGCAAAAAAAAAACTATTCTCTGTAGCAAGTAACCTCTATTTATTGTGAACAGAGAAGAGGGACGTATAGATGATAACCAGTAACAGCAGTGTTCTCGTACCGTTTGTGACATTCCGTGCTCACTCGTAACATTTCGTGAAAAATCTCTTTCCTTACAGACAATAACTCCCTTCGAGATAGCGGGCCGCGGTGGCCGAGAGGTGCCGACCCCCCGTGACTCAGTTGGTGCCGACCCCCCGTGGCTCAGTTGGTTGAGCGGCCGGCTTTGGTTCGGGGGTTTCTGGGTTCGATTCCCAGGTCTGGCTGGGTGTAAATTTGTGTTTGTCCATTTGGGTCTCGAAAATGGTCACTATGCAAATCGTCTCACGAAAAGTACTGGGGTCACTCGAATTAAGTCACATTAAAGGGGGGAATGTTTGGTGCAGTGATGATGCGGAAGCTTCCGCATCGCCACTGCACCAAGCGTTTTGTAAAAAAAAAAAAGAAGAAGTCAGACTTCTCACCTCCCACCAAGGCGATCCGGGTTCGATTACCGGTGGGGTCGGCTCCCGGATTTTCGCATGTGGGAATCGTGCCGGACGATGCCGCTGGTCGGCGGGTTTTCTCGGGGATCTCCCGTTTCCCCCGCCCATTCATTCCGGCTCTGCTCCATACTCACATCACATCACCCCTCACCAGCGCCTAAGACCTCGATGTTAGCGCTGACCAAAATCTCTTCACCTACCCTTCGAGGTAGCGGGCGGATGAGCCTGACCAGCGCTCTCAGAGAGCTTTGGCCTGACCAGACACTCCTAGGGACTCGTTTTATGGCCAACTCTAGGGCAAAGTGGTTGATGGGGGCAGGGGTAACCACGCGCTAGCCAGCCTTCCAGGGGAGAAAATACCTCACATGAACTGACAACAGCGCGGATGGCCGGGGAGGAAAAGTGGTGTCTGCTCGCCGGTTATTATCTGCTAACTGCTAGTCTGGCTGCTCAACGAGACGAAGCAGCGCTCCTCTGAGAGAACCACACAACTATGCCAAATTCTATATGCAAAATGGGCTGAATTCTTCCCTATACCATGTTACCTCTTGTCTATCCTTACTCAATGGCAGTATGCATTAAATAGGGTCACCTGGTTTTCACGACGAGATTTTTTCCATCAGCTGAATTCCACTAACCAACGTGCCTGTCGGCCGCTCTCCTATGTTAGGAAAGATTTGTTATTTTAATGGGTCGGTCAGATTAAAACTTCTGAGACACAAAATTTGTAATTCACAGACAGGCCTCCAATATGTTTAAAGACCCTTTCACGCAATATAATTTTGTTTCCATTTTCTTTCAAATGTATTGAATTCTCTTTGATGAACGCTGTGTGACGTCATAACCATGGCCATTTTGTCATTCAGTTTATTGAATGTCTTGAATTTCGTCAAAGACTTCCGTTTCGAAAAAAATTTGAAATATCCTTGAATTAAAATGTTTAAGACCAGAGAAGAGGTTTTTCTGACATTATTAATTCAAATAACATATTAATTTGGCTAGTGGGACTAGTGAAATTGGATTTAGTGATGTCTATTCTGCATTTATACGAGTTGAATCCAATAAAATATTCACTTGTTTTATTTTAACTGTCCATTAGGTCATGTTCTACGCACTATCATTACGGACAGAAAAATTCGCGAATTCAATTACCTACATGTTATAATCAACTATCCTATGCATACGCTACTCAAGCCCCGACCATTTGTCCACTAGCTGATACTCAGTGGGACAGCAGACAATAAACGAATAGACGGGGCTTGAGTATGCATAGGACAATGGACTATAGCATGCATGCATGTCATTGAATTCGCCAAATTTTCCTGTCCCTAACTATCATATGTAGAGCCACAGATATTTGATATGAAGAATTTTACACCATATTATTTCAGTGCCTTATGTGCAGATCTACAGCTTAATGATCAGTGATTGGATGTTCTTAAGTTGCAGTGTTTTATGATTGTACCAGCATATCATGTACACGTGGTGTCTGAGTGACCTTCAGACAGAAGTTATAAGAAATATTTAAGAATTCCCACTTGTTGGTGGCTTTTACTCGTCAACGCCTTTAAGCGTGCGCGATTTAAGGAATTTTGAAATACCCTATTCATGGAATCGTTACAGAAATAAGCCTAGTTATGGTATCGTTATGGATATACACGGTGTTTTACCAATGCTGGCAATCCTGGTACCATCAATCACACGATGAAACAGAATAGTCTTTGCTTCTGTAACTATAATTGAGGTTACAATAGTGAAATTCCTTCAACTTAACACCTGTTCCTTTAACATAGCTTATGTAATATTTGAATCGTATCTGTTACAACCAGCAGTGGACTATAATATTGTATTAGATTGATTGAAGGGAACCACCTAAGTAGCAGTGAACCGTATTCCTGTGAGATATAAATACACATACATTTTTGAAAATATTGTTATCTAATATGCCTAATTACTATGAGATGGTAAGAGACTCAGAGTAGAACTTGTGCCTAACTGTGTCTCATGGCTGGGATTCATTTCACTTATAAACGCAGAAATCATGCTCGTAAATTGCAATTGTACTGGAATTGGACACTCTGAAAGAAAAGTATTGTTGTAGTTACAATACTTTTTCTAAAATAGGTAGAACAGTCTAGACTGGTCATCGGTGATATCTGGATTGGTCTCACAACAATATGTTCTGTACAAGAAAGATGATCTTTGCTCCTAAAGAACATAGATTGTTACTTCTACAGGAAAGATGGTTGTAGGGACACTCAAAATAGCGCCGACGATCAAAATTATTTGTTTTAACAGACATATGGTACCTACAACAATTTTATTCAGTGCAGACACAGCCGTAATTGTGGCCATGTCTACCTCACTTAATAACTAGCTACTGAAAGGGGGAGAGAAACCCGAGACTGAAACACTAAAAACTCCTCGACATACAGGAAATGCTTCCCATGCACGCAATTACAAAGTAGAGAAAATTTTAGCATTTGTTCACAATGTACCTATGCGAAAAGAGTACACATTTCAGGGAAGAATCTTTAAGTTCTTTTAATTAATCACCCACATTGGAAAAACCTTTCTCTTAGCACTTTTAAATGGCTAAAAACGGCCTTTTTGTACTACTACATGCCAAATCTACTGCTCAGATAGATATAAAACTATCGAAAGCATGGAACTTCCACCTATAAAATTATTATGTCACCACTATTAAGTCCCTAATAGTTTCAGCGGTAAAACGTGCACACCGCGCCAATTTAGCGCTTCGCGCGTAAGAGCGATGCAGCACTATGGGCACTCCTTAAAGTATACCTTATCGCTAGAGATGATGGTTTATCGCGGGAAAAGTTGACTGTTTGATGGATTTCAATACACGTCCAGCTTACCTGAAGATTACTGGCTTTAGCATGTACGTGGCGCTGTTGCCCTATTTGACTGAGCCAATAAGAATCCCGATATTGTAATATTGGATGCCTGGTATTGGTCTGCAGACAGCTACGTTGTGTCAGTGTTTTCAAGGCTATCTTGGCACAAAACATTTTCGCGATATACCATCATCTCTACTTATCGCACTTTACCATCTGATTCCTTAATGCTAGATCCGAAGATTTATCGATACTACCTTGCTACTCCAATACACAGACGTAAATTACTGTTGTCATTTCTTTGGTAAATTTTTACAGAGCAACAGGTTTACGCCTAACAAGGAACTTTTCTCAATTACTGTCCGTGCCTGGGTAGCCCACAATACTTAATACTTAACGCTTCTATGTTAGGACGTGCAAACCTGACTTAGGGATAGTGCACTGGAACACTGAACAAAAAGTCTACTGAAAGGTAATAGTTTTCATGTGAGCAATTTTAATACTTATTCCTGGAGGGGATAGTTATGTCATTAAAGATAAATGACCAGAATGCAAAGGTGAATAGGTATACATCGAATTAGGTCCAATGAATACAAATAATCACACACTACAGGCATGGGACTTATTTCAAACTAAATGTTGTCTTTCCTCTTAATGAAGTGAACCTACTATACTCAAATATATTTAAGTTCTTTTCCACATCAAAGGTGGGAAGTATCCCATTCCCTTTCCCGTCAGTAGTACTACTTTATTAAGTGAAACCTATCACCATGCTGTGGGGCATATTTAATTGTGTAGTAGTATCGGTTTTAAAAAATTAAGCAAATTACTATATGTAGCATATAGTACAGTTCGCTAAATACTTCAACGGGCAAATATAAAGTTACTAGTTTAGTATCACAGCAATCACACCTTCCATAATTGGTGTTCGTCAGTATCAGATAAAGTAAACCAGTTTAGAGTAAAACTTAAAATAAGAACAACTAGATATCATATTAATTTATCTATTTCTAGTTGTTCATACAATACGAATAAAACTATTGCAAATTCCTATTTGTGATACAAAAACTGTACCTTTCTTTGACCACAAGCCAGCAAAAGATTACCTTCATAGAAGTTCCAACGCCACCATTTCTATAAACTTTGTACAGCATTCATGCTATGTTCCGAAATGAAGCCCACAATACTTATCAACAATCCAATCAGCAGCATGATTAAAGGAGTCTGAAGGTGCTTTACTGCAAGAGGTATAGTATCGTACACTCGTGTGATTTTTAGGGATTGTAGACGAATCTGGCGAAGGTAATCATCCTTCCATTTCACTACCAGTCCGGCTTCTGATAGCCTTGAAACAAGGACACTGTATCTGGAGAGAAATGGAGACGTGGACACGGTGGCTGACAGTCCGTATGGCATCGCGAATATACACCCGTCTTCGATGACGTGTAGCAATGGACGACCATACTTAAAAAAATCAGCATTGTTGATGATGCAACGTGCATCGTATCTTCCAAATAAAGAAGACGCGTTTCTGTAGAATGCTGTCCATACAAGGGCTTGATGGTGGTTATCGACCAAAGAGATCTTTCTTAAGTAGTTTCGGGTAACTTTGTTGTCGGCATCTAAATACTCACCAAAAGTTTCGACATCATCTCCTCCGAAGGGTGTAGCGATCTGCAAGTCCGAATCGAACATTTCTTGTAATGTTTTCATGTCTGAATAATACTGGGGAATAGTGAGGTAACTTGTGAGTGAGCCTTGGTAAGAGTTACTCAACAAAATATTGTACATGAGACATGTGATAAGAAACAATCTCTGCACTAAGAATCTCGGAGAAAATGCAGTTCCACCGAGCACTATAAGTCGAAGTGATTCAAGAGTCGTACTGCTAGGCTTGTGATCTGATTGGTCATAATGTGAAATGATCTTCCAGCTGATTGCTATAAAAATACTCATTGTCAGATACACACCCCATGTGCCGGTATGGAATGGCATAACGATGTTCCAATATTCAGGAATTCGACCTGCTTTAGGCACAACAAATGTGAAACATATGTGATCATGAGGAAAAAAAGTTTTGTCTTTGAGAAACTTTGAGTAAGGCAAACAGTTGGAACGCACCACTTTAGAAGATTTGACATCCGGAATGAAATATCTTTTCTGGACACCTCGGAAGACAAGGGTGGCATTCAAGTACTGTGTGATGGTAGTCATGATCATCGCATCGGGTCCTACAAACTCCACGTTACCTGAGGAGTCATTTCGAATATTGAACATTTGATGTATTGGACTCAAAACGAAAGGAATTTCGTAGTGGTTCATGTTGGTAAGTTTGTGCTGGTAAATGCCCGAGAGGTCGTCGTCGGTTGAAATATGGACTCTGGTCAGTTCTGTGTGGTTGTGTGTCCTGAAAGGATCGTAGGTCGCCATGGAGACACGTGTGCCGTCGGTCTCACTCTGCTCGGTGAAGAGAAGTACCAGGTGGAGGATGTTGTAGTTCTCCCAACAGTCGAGGAACATCCCAGACAACTTGAGGTCGTCCACGTGAGTGATGCTCGTCACTATCAGCAGGAAGAGTGCTCTGGGATTCCAGAAGGCAGCACTTGTCCAGTCCACCGTCGCGAAGCACTTGTCAGGAAGACTACGGCGCATCACGAGGAAGGCCACATTGGCCTCGTGGTTGTCCACCCTCGCGTGAGCGGCGTACACACTCGCATTTGTGTCTGCGAACTGGTCCGTGTTTATTACTGGCACACCAACTATGGAGTGAGAGTGTTTGAGAATGCTGTTTGCCATGATCGAGTCATCTGTTTGAAGTTCGTTCAAGATGAAGTGATTTCTTCTGAAACATTTACCCAGTATGGAAAACGAGTACTTCAGCAGTAATTCATGGCTGTCAATGTTATAGTTTCTGGTGGGACCAGTAAACGAGAAAGTTGTGTACGTCAGCAACAATAATAGTATTGTCGGACTATAATTCCTCTTCATGTTAGGGATTTGACGCCAGCTTAAATTTTCATACAGTAAAAATCACTGTGTCTTTGAAAAAATGCATTATTTTATGTGTACAGTTTTGACTTTCTCTTTTTATTATCGCTAAAGAAAAAGTGAGATCATGTTCCACTTACATAAATCAGTTGCTTAGTGCCCTGTGTTGAACAGTATTTGAGTGATTTCGTATTCCTCGACAGCCATAACTTTTAGCACTTATTTTCCGTAGCTCATGTTATTTCGTCGCGATTGTTATCCAATATCCGTTCGATGAAATAAATACACTTACAATTAATACCCAGTGAGCACAATAGTCAGTGGTCTTCAAGTATTCTTGGGTAAGTAAACACTCTGATGTGTCCGCAAAGGAAACAACGCGCCTTTTAACGCGACTGTGTTGTTGTTACTCTTCCTAATGCACTGAATGTTTTGTGTAGCAGGTGTACGTTCCCCACGTTTAATTATATCCCGCATTGCAATAACAATGATGGAATGTATTCTTCTTTTGCCGGCTTTTAAATTAATGATGCCACTTAATTCCATGAAATACACTTTGAACATACCAAGTGAAGCAAGCATTATAGTAGCACCTAAAAGCAAGTTGAACAGGGTTGTCCCACTACAATCGAAACGAGAACGATCTATAATTACCGTGATATGATCAGTTTGTACACGCACGAAAAGCGGTATGGTAATTGGTCTGTAGGACAAAGGTTTTTGTAGTAACTAGCTAGTCTGGTTCTTAATCACATACAGATTTGGATATCATGATTATTTTTACCCCCATCAAAAACTGACTTTGCTACTAAACGGCTTTCCTGGCTAGCACATGAATTAATTTGCAGACGTTTTTGTGGAAAACACAGAATTCATAAAAATGCCCATTATTTTGTTAGACATTAAAAAAAAATATCAAGAATAGTTTCGTTTTTACTTCAACTCAGGATATTGATTTTATGTATGAAATGGCTATTTGCATGACTAGTTTCGTGATTTAAGTTTTCCATGGAAAAGTTTTCAATATATTGTGTTAATATTGATGTTATTTTATCATATTTATTACTACGTCACCTTGAATTAGGGTTACTGCTTACGGTTGTTCAAATACCAAAATAAGTTTTGTTATTGTATTGTGTCTGTCACTTCGCATTAACGAAGATATTTTGGTTTCTACTTATTTAATATCGTCACGTTCGTGATGCAGTGAGTCTGTTTATATGAATGTGAATTTTGCTTAGGCAAATTCGTTGTAGAAGGGAACATAGTTAGCTCAGAAAAGAAAATGAGACGTGCTTTCGGAAAATATTTATTAATCGCGGATAAAACTATACTTGCCAAAAATGACTTAGAAGATTTCTCATCGCATATTATGAACGTAACTATAAATAAATATAAAACAGGAATAAACTTAACATTTCCGGATTAATACATTAATTCCCTTTGTAAGTACAAGTTTAAAATTGTTAAAATCGTACCCGGCGTTAAATTACAACAAAGACAAAAATGCATCTTAAGACCACAGGACGCTATTTTTAATATTTTAGCAAGTTTTATTTTTTAAATCCTGAAAGGGAGTAGATATCTTAAAACTGTTAAATAGAAAAGTTGGAAATTGTCTGTACTATGTAACCTAATTTTTTCAAAACATAGATTTCAATATTTTTTGCCGTTTATTAATTTTAAAGAAATTTTAATTAAGTTGACAATTAGCCAAAATTATGTAAATATATTTTTTGTAAAAATAAGGCTACACAGTACGAACAATTTCAGACATTTATGTATAATGATTTTGCGATACCTGTTTCCATTCAGAATTTTAAAAATTTACCTTCCATAAACAGCATAAGGAACCCGTATCTTAAGGGCGCCGCCTACCTACAAGCGAAGAAGTTATAAGGGCAACCTTGAAACGCGTATCAACTGCTGCATCGCCATGATAAATCAAGCGCTGAACTTGCGTGTAAGATTCAAGCCGGTTTATTTTTTACTCTGGAAATTTAAGGTGCGACCGTATAATTTGAATCGTATAACTCTGTAGCATAGATCGGTGTACTTTTCTGAGTTTCGGACGGATTCAGTTAGCACGTATTGAAGCACTGGAGACTTAAAAATGCCGTTTTTAGCTATGTTGGAGTACTTCGAAACAGTGTAATAATGATCATGGCATCTTAGCAATGACATTCCGTCCTTGTCAGAAATGTGTTTCCATTCGTACAGTGTCGCAATGGGTTCATGTGGAGTATTTCTTCAAACAAACGTATTTTCCTGGACAGTACAATGAATATGAAGTGCTTAATAGGCAGTGCCCTTAAGACCGTTCATTAAAATCGTATCACACCGAAATTTGTGGAATGTTAAAACATTCATAGTGTGAATCGTATCTTCACTGTGGGTCACGCATACGTAAATTAGCTAAATTCGTATGCTATGCTTAAAATAAACTGTTGTAATATATAGATTTTCCCTATGTTATGGGTACTGAACTTTAAAACCCAGTTGAATGACGTTTACGTATTAAATAGTATTTGTAATTTCTTTTTGGCCGTTCGTCTCAAATTCATTTTAATATTCATGATGGTATTTAAGTCTAGGATAAATGAATGTTCAGAGACTTGTTCAGTGCAGTGTAGGATTGGTGCATAGCAAACACTTGAACTGTGCTAGGAGATATATAACCTCATTGTATTAGCGTGAGGAAACTGAGCATAGATACAGAGAGAGGCATAAGAAGGGACTGTTTTATGAACTTCGAAGGGGTCCGGACGTGTCAAGGGAAGAGCTGTCCTGGTCCTATTCCTCCGGCTTTGCTGTAGAAGGAAGGATGGTCGTATGCCGGCTGGTCCAGGAGGATTTCAGTACGATGTATATGTCTGGATCGGAGGTTATGAGAAAGAAGATTTTCTCCGGTAGGGCTTCAAGTTTCCAGTTGACATAGATAGCTCGTCGTAAGTTGATTCCCCGGCGAACTCACTAGTAAAACTACGTAACACAGTTAGCACGCCAGATTTTATATATGATTATTAATTGTTGTTTCGTACAGTTGGATACTTCATAATCTTCAAGCATTTATTCTAACTCCTACTATGCACAAATAATTTATTGAGAGCTTTCATGAATATTTTGAGGTTCATTTTCTGTCATTCATTTGTAATTCTTGAACGGGCCTATTTTGATGACAATTTTGTTTTGAGTGAATACTTTTCAGTATATGTTGCTACGGAAAAGCGCGTATGTTTGGATTAATTTTAATATTAGGGTTTAGTGTTGGGTCGATCTGTAAGATCGAATTTTTATTGGCTCAAATATATTTTCTAATATTCTCAATTCTGTACGCTATAAGTATTCTTACTTTCCGCCACTCATCCACAAAAATCCTTGTTGAAACATGCTAAAATTATAAATTATAAATATATCACACAGTTATTCGTTGTCCTTAAAACATAAAAAGGAAAAATCCAATAGTAAAAAAGTAATTGTAAGTACAGTACATATTATGAAAACTAGTATCCCGTATTTTTTAAATTTCAACGGTGAGCACTATTTTATGAAGTTAACATATATTTACCTACTTTGGTACAGTTTCTATACATGTTATGAAAAACGCATTGTTATCAAATGGAAAATTTTACATTTTCATATTACAAAAACATTATACCTTGAAAAAAATGCACGAACATAATCCTTTCGGTTACATAACAAATTTCCACCGTGCTAGTAAACAGTCCGGTAGTATATATAACGTGAAAACCGTTACTCTACAACACTAAAGAATCCTGTTTGGATTTTGCTTGGTAACTTACCATTGACATGTAATAAATTCTATAGTGTCTAGTACACCCGAATATCCCAGTTTCATTTAATCAAGCGTCTTGATCACTCTGCCTACGTAGAGGTGAATATGTACCCGACGCACAAGTCTGGATGGCCCATATAGCTTTTTTCAGAAAAAAAATTATTATTTTTAATTAAAACTAGTTTTGTTTAGCGTGTATACATTTCTCTGATGACTTTTTCATCCAATAACAATTGTTGTTACGCATAGTGTTTTTTTTTTCCTTCATAACTTTACGTTAAAGTCAACATCATCTCGTTTTCGAAATTTTATAAAAAAAAATTACAAAGGAACTCGCGTACAAATACAATTTAATTTACAGTGAATAAAGTTACATTCTACGAACTCTGTTGTATCTCCATGAAAAAAAATTTCATTTAAAAAAAAAAGTTGAGCACAAAGTTAATTTTCGTTATTTTCAAAGCAAATGTTTGAAAATTGCAAAAAAAAAAAAAAATTAAATTTACTAACGTGGTATATATTTTATGCAGTTAAGTATGATACATAGTGAGTATTATATTTACTAGGCTCAAAAGTAAAAAAGGGAGTTATACAAAATTGTGGGAAACGTTGTTATTTATTACACGCAAATGTAATAAGATGTTATGAATTTAGTGTGCAGTAGATTTCAGTTCGATAAAAATATCAACTATTACATTTTTTCTGCCGAGCTGCCGCTAAGCTCTTGCACCTCTACACCCAAAGACGAAAAAAAAAAAAAAAAAAAAAAAAAACTTCTCTGGCGAAATGATGTCCTGAACGCCATACTGGGTTAGATCCCCGATTCCGGCCATCCAAATTTCGCTTTTCCATTGTTTCTCGCAATCGCTCCAGGCGAATACTAGGATGGTTCCTTGACAAAGGCCATGACTGACTCCTCTCCCAGCTCCTGTCATTGTGTCAAGTTGTGTCACCATCTCTAAATTCCGCGCTGTTGACGAGACGTAAGGTCACAGACTAAATAGCCATACAGACGCGAAGTGACGAGGCGGCTCATTTGGCATTGGCGAATTTCGCCGCTTATTGGCTGTCCAAGACTGTTGTATGTTTGGCTCCTGCATGTTACTGCAGGTTTCCTACTGGCCTGGTTGCCGATTATCAGAGCAACTGCCTCACGCTGATTGGCGGTAGGCGTCTCCGCCGTGTTGCTGGCCAGGGAAGCCATTTTGCTTGTGTATGTGACTGAGTTCCTGGTCTACCGGCTATTTAACTTCTCTACTCCTAAATATTCTGTAGCCTTGGCAAGTAGGCCGTCTGAAATTGATTACCAATCGGCAAACTGCCAAGAAATGATAGTATTAAAGACGGCTTAAAGCGGCAGCGATATCCTACACTCCGGCGAGGTAACAAGTTGGTTCACGCCGCGCGATAAAGGGACATGACACACTACCGACGAGGTCTATCTGTCTGTCTGCTCCATATCGTCACCTGGGGCACCAAGCCATGATGTACCAGGACGTCCACCGAGACAGAACATCAGCCTCGGCAACCAGCAACCATATGTGTGGTTATTTAACTAATTATAATTAGAGATGTTGGTTTATCACTTACATACCATCGTTTGTATCTGAATTTTTCTGTTGAAATACACCAAACGGATTTTTAGATTTTTGTCTCCTGAAATATCACTAATTTGTAGTAAAAATTAAGCAAAAATTAAGCAAAAGATTTTTTTGCTAGTAAACCGTACATTATTAAAAAAAAAAAACTTTCTGGCAAAATTGTGTATCGTACGACTGTACACAGTCTCAAATTTTTTCAAAGCATTTGGTTAAAAAATATTTCAGAATTTTACAATTGTTTTGAATAAATTAAAGATCACTGCAGTAAGGTGACACATAACAGGAAGGGTTGGAGTTACTGATTTTCGTATTTTTAGTTTGCTTAAGAACACACATAAATATGTATAACTATCGCGCTTTTAGTAAAATGCATTACTTTGCTATAAACTCATAAATCCGTAACATCTTGCCACTAATGATGACGCAATTTTGCTTATTTTGACTACAAATTAGTGATATTTCAGGAGACGAAAATAAAAAATCCATTTGGCACACTTCAACAGAAAAATTCAGATACAAACTATGGTATATAAGTGTTAAAACAGCAAGAAGGAATTTTTTATCTATGTATTAATTTTCGTTAAACAATATATATATATATATATATATATATATATATATACATATATATATATAAATCGAAACCACTGCAAAACTAAAGAGCGAGGCCTTAAGGCGGCCGCCTAGCCGGCGCTCGAACGGCGTGCAGCGTGTTCGGAGATACGTTTTTTCTCAGAGACCAGTAAACGTGCATTCACAATGCTTATCTAAGAAAAGAAAACACACTTCACACTACCTGTGAATGTGACTTTTAATACACAACGCACATCGGAAGCATTATTTTAAGGCTAAAATCGGCTTTTTCACGCTGTTGTTTCTCAAGATATATGTAGGGACCTCCAATTTTCGCGAAAAGAATTTAGCACCACTTTGTTTCAGTGACTTACGTGTACATATGCAGTTCTACTTCATAGTTATTGGCAACGTGTCTTTGTGAAATTATGTCTCTCATTTGACTTCGCCAATCACAATAATGTTACGGCAATTTTACATGTCTGTGATTTGCCAGTAAAACCCCAAAACACGTCAGAGACAAGACGTCCAATTACTGGCTGTGAGGCAGAGCTGTAGATGTAAACGTAAGTCACTGAAACAAAGTGGGGTAAAATTATTTTCGCGTAAGTTAGGGGTCACTACATATATGTAACGGATTTGTTCGAAATTGAGGTCTACAAGCACATTGTACTTTGCTACAGTGACGCGTTCAATAAAATGAAAGGGTCACCGCTTGAAGTCTCACAGTCAAAACGTAATGGCGGGAACACTGCGCGCATATTTACAACTTTGGCCGTAGAGGCGATATCACAATACATGTGCCGGCCGACGTCGCTTGTAGCACCTCATCGATTTTCGACTCACACACACAAATATACCCTTCGCCAGGCAGCTGCCTTAATGCGTTGAAACAAACTGGTGTAAAATAATAATCTGGCGAATATCAGGGGCAACAATCACCGCTGCTGGTGACATCACATAGCATGCACGTCACCTGCCGCGGACGTCCCAACGTCGTCTGCACGTCCCAAGCACTGACGTCACATTCGCATACTGCCTCGTAGCAGTCACAATGGTGACGTCCACACGACGTCCTTGGCGCCTCGATGTGCTGGTTATCTCTAAGGAAGGAACAAGTCGAGATGTCACTGCGGCTGGTTACGTTCCCGCCAAAACGACGCGTGACACGTACAAACAAGGCAAAGCCACAGCAATATTGCGCGCGAACTCACGGAGATAAGGCGGAGTTTCCTCGTCGGTGCGCGGCTGTCAGTGCAGCGCGGAAATTCGGCAGCGGAAGATGAACATATGCAAGGCACGCCTGTGCTCTCTCTCAACCGCTCGTGACACACGAAAAAATTTCCTGAAATAATTTTTAACTTCTGGAATAATACCATTTACGTACGTTTGCAAAATAATTGCCTTTCCTCGGCATTTGAACTTTCCTTCGAAGTTCTCAGAATTTTTTTCGTAGTTTGCTACGAAAGTTTCGGTACAATTCCGAACTCTTTTACCAAGTGTATTGGTTATTTGCGTTATTGTACGGCGACATTCAAGAATTCACTAGCAAATGATCACCCAAAGACACTCAGTGCTGTAGTTGGCTCCGGACCTTCGCATTTTTGTGGTCCAGAAGGGTTGAAGATGCTGCGGACATTTTACAGCAGACCTTATGTCATTTGTAGAGATGATTAGAAATGATGGTATATCGCGAAAATGTTTTGGGTCAACATAGCCTTGAAAACACTGTAGTTTATTGCAGCTTGTATGATTTGGTGATATACGTCTGACACACCGTAACACTCTGCAAACCAATCGCAGGCATCAAATATTATAATAGCGGGATTCTTATTGGCTCAGTCAAATAGGGTAACAGATCCAAGTACACGCGGAAGCCAGTAATCTACTGGTAAACTGAACGTACGTTGAAAACCAGGAAATAGTTAAGTTTTCCCGCGATAAACAATCATATCAAAAGATAACTGGCTTTAGCTTGTACGTGGAGATGTTTACCCGCTTGACTGAGCCAATAAGAATCCCGCTGTTGTAATATTTGGTGTCTATTATTGGTTTGCAAATAGCTACGTTGTGTCAGACGTATGGAGTCCCGGAAATATCGTGGATTCAACTGAGGAGAGGTTGGATTTCTATGTCATGTACATGTTGGAAACTTTTTCGAGCAGGTCATTGTTTATTAAACGTGACCTTGAGGACTCCGAACCAATGGCGGACTTGCATAAAAACACTCATGGACTCCCGATCTACATCGTCAAATGTTCAAATGCTCACTCACCGGAGCAGCAACCAATGAACAAATATAGCTGAGGACAGTGCACACAGGACTGTAGAGTCTAGCCTGCTGGGCGTTGAACCCGCGAAATATCCGGGACTCTACGTATAAATTATCTCACAATCTTACACGTAGAAAGAAACCACAGTGTTTTCAAGGGTATGTTGGCACAAAATGTTATCGCGATATACAATCATCTTTAATCATTAGGGACCTGGAAAGTTCGCGTTTTCTTTTAGGCACAAGCTATAATTCCAGCAACTATAAGTTCTTGTCACTTTCACAATTGGTCCTTGGCTCATTTGACACCTCGTGTAAGTCACTGAGCCAATAATAAAAATGTATCCCAATGCAGGCCCATATCACTGCGTCAGCGAGGGCGCTTATTCATTATGTGATAAATAGCATATAATCATACTGACGTTATAAACATGAAACTGTGTCTGTTGGGTTTGTTGGTTTCACGCAGCAGCAGAGCAACGGATTGACATCATTTTTTGCACCGATATGATTTATGAGCCATAATTGACATGGGTTACTTTTTACCCGGGGAAAAATTCACAACTCCCGTGGGATGGATCTGGAGCGTAAGTTTGTAACTGCATATTCGTGCTAATATGGCTACGGATTTTAATAATATTTAGTATGAAGGTGCCACAGAATATTTATGAATACAGAAGTTAAATAGCCGGTAGGACAGCGAACTCAGTCACACACGCCAGCAAAATGTCTTCCTGGCCAGCAACATGGCTGATACGTCTACAGCCAATGAGTGTAAGGTGGCTACCCTTCTACCCGGCAGCCAGACCACTAGGAAACCTGTCGTAACATGCAGAAACCAAACAGACACAGGGTTTGTATTAACAAACTCGGACAGCCAATAAGCGTAGAAGTTCGCCCGTACCAAATGAGCCACCACGTCATTTCACATCTGTATTACTATAAAGTCTGTGAAGGTGCCTTAAATCTTGGAAAAACACACAGGAATATTTTTATGCGGGTAAAATAGACGGTTCCTGTTGAATGGCTATTTCGCATGCAGCCTAATGTATGTTATTCCCTCATTACACTAAACCGTATGAACGGATTTTGATGACATTCCGTAAAGAGATTTTCTAGGTCCTGAAATAACATTTAAAGTGATTTTTATACAGGAAAAATTCACAATTCCTATGGAATTTTTTATATAACGAAACATTTTTTTATCTGGAACACATTTATAGTCGTAATGTATATTCAAAATGTCTTGGTTTTAATTCTATAATACATGCGGGCAAAGCCGCGTGCAACAACTGTTGCATTTATAATATTAAACTTATTTTATTGTTTATTAATTACAACAAAAATTAGTAAATGTACTGAGCAATATGTTTAATTGTTTCTGATTTATTTCAAATTAATGCTTCACATTCACATTGTATACAGTAGCAGCTTAATGTAATGCCCTGTAGTTTTTCCCAACAGAGCACCAATCATAGGCAGAGAGGTTTGGTGCTCTATTGATAACGACCTGAAATTTTCGCGTTTTATTTTGGCCACACTCTAGATTTCAATCAACTGTCAGTTTTTGTCACTTTCTTAATTGGTTCTTGACTTGTTTTTAAAGCCGCGATTTTATGGCGAAAAGATTTTTGCAACATTTGGTTTCAATGCCTTATGTTCACATCCACAACTATGTTTCGTGGTCAGTGATTGGACGTTTTAACTGTCACACGTCTTGAGGTTCTACTGACAAATCACAGACGTATTGTGTCACAATAGCCTCACTGTTAGAGCCACGATTTTATGGTGAAAAGATGTTTGCAACATTTTGTTTCAATACATCATGTGCACATCTGATACTCTGCTAGATCGTCTGTGATTGGATGATTTTACCATCACTTACCTTGGCAAATTACAGATATACTGAGTCACAACAATCTTATTCTGATTGGTGCAGCCAAATGAGAAACGTGTCTGAACAAAGACACACAGCCAATAACCATGAAACACAGCTGCCGATGTGCTCATGAGACACTGAAACAAAGTGGGGCAAAAATCTTATCGCGACAAAATCGTGGCCCTACTCATTGTTATCGGTGCAGTCAAGTGAGGGACGTGTCTGAGCGAAGACACGCTGCCAATAGCCGTGAAGCAGAGCTACCAACGTGCACGCGAGACACTGCAACATGTTGCAAAGCTCTTTTCGTGACAAAATCGTGGCTCTACTTGTTTGACACCTTCTGGTGAACTCCCAGCCAATCATAAAGAAGCAACTAAATGCAAGCCCTATCACGTTATATCGCAGTGTCAGCGGGCAACCAGTAAGCAGTTGTTGTCTACCTGAGTACCTACACATACATTCTTGGAGGCTAGCCTACATGTCAGTGAACACGCGAAATATCCCCGTCTCTATTTATTGGCAAAAATTATTTATTTTGTTTCAGAGCCACACGTGTGAAGCCGTAAATAAATCCTAGTTAATTATATAACTGACGGTTAAGCGAACTACTTTAAATTCATGCCTAATTTTTTCCTTCGACCAATTAGTGTGTTTCAGCCACTTGCTGGTATAAACTCAGCAATGAAATACAAAGAGAGAGAGAGAGAGAGAGAGGGAGAGAGAGGGAGAGAGAGATAGAGTGAAAAATAGAAAAGCTTTGCTGGTAAAATAGCCTCGAAAACACTGTAGCATGTTGCAAATTATATGGCTTGTAGAGATGGTGGAAAATCGCGAGAATCTTTCTTGCCAGAGTGTTTTTAAAATCAGTGTAGCGTCTTGCGCCTTGTACGTTTGGCCGATGTTTGTGTGCCATGGTGTAGCTGTTTGCAGACGTTCTGCAATAGCGCACTAGAACTAACATTGGCCCAGTCAAACAGGGACTCACTAGTAACGAAAGGAAAGCGTCGGAAATCTATACTTTACACTGAAGCCTGGAAAACAGTCAACTTTAGCCACGACACACATACACAAATACATAGGCCTACATACATACAAACTACATACGTGCATATATATACATGCATTCATGCATACATACATACACACATACATACGTGCATACTACATACGTGCATACATACATGCATACATACATACACACATACATACGTGCATACTACATACTGCATATATACATGCATACATACATACATACACACATACATACGTGCATACTACATACGTGCATACATACACGCATACATACACACATACATACGTGCATACTACATACGTGCATATATACATGCATACATACATACACACATACATACGTGCATACTACATACGTGCATACATACATGCATACATACACACATACATACGTACGTACGAACATACATACGTAAATAGACTACATACGTACATATACTACATACGTACATAGACTATATACGTACAAATGCTACATACGTACGTACATACATACGTACATATACATTCATACATGCATACATACATACACACATACATACATAGGTACATACATACATATAATCGTACATACATACGTACATGAATACATACACAAATATACACATATAAATATACATTCATACATGCATGCATAAATACATACATAGATACTTACGTACGTACATACGTACATACATATGAGTATATACACTGTAAACAATTATTTGTAAATTTGCCGTACTTATGTTTAGGAGCCTAAGAAAGCAACTATAACAAAATTGTTTCCCATACATCAATGGTAGCGTTCCTGCATATGTTTTTTTCTTCCAAATATATACTTGTGTTACAAGACTTGTATAGTAACAATGCTCAACATTTGCTCTCTCCACAAGCAAAAGTATGGCATGTGTCTCATACGTCATACGATGTGTGGGTTAATTACTTCCCCTACTATTGAGGCAGTATTTTACAGAACTCAAAAGTTTAGGCCTGAGGCAACAATAAAATACCATTATTATTGTTGTTATTCGTTTACAGTATCGACTTAGGAATCGCGGTTATCAAAGAACTTAGGGTGCTTGCTACCGAGGCGATCCGGGTTCGATTCCCGGCGGATTTTCGCATGTGAGAATCGTGCAGTACGATGCTGTTGTTCGGCGTATTTTCTCTGGGATGTCCCCTTTCCACAGTCGCCTTCATTACTACTCAACTCCATACTCGCTAGACCAGGGGTAGTAACATGTCAAGAGAACTAACCAAACATTTTTCACATCAAGGTGGCCTTGAAAAGTACTCTAGTTGTCGTGCACAGCCTGTAAAAACACGCCTAACCAACGATCGTAACTGTCTGAGGGGAAAACATGTTTGCACCGTCTGTTTCAAAGCCTTATGTGCACATTAGCAACTCTGCTCCATTGTCAGCGACTAGATGTAACTTGTCTCGGGATTTTATTGGAAAACAATGAGATACCTTTCTCAACAAGGACACGCTGCCAATAACCACGAAGCCACAGAATATTTAGGTATACAGAAGTGAAACAGCTGGTAGGAAAGCGAACTCAGTCACACACGCCAGCAAAATTGCTTCCCTGGCCAGCAACATGGCGGAGACGCCTACCGCCAATCAGCGTAAGGTGGCTGCCCTGCTAGCCGGCAGCCAGGCCAATAGGAAACATGCTGTAACATGCAGGAGCCAAACAGACACGGGGCTAGTAAGCGACAGCTTTGGGCAGCCAATAAGCGGCGGAGTTCGCCCGTATCAAAAGAGCCGACACATTGTTTCATGTCTGTATTACTATTTAGTCTGTGACGAAGCATTGCTCACGAGGTGCAAATACGGCACTGTAGCAAAATAGTGTAAAAATCTTTTCGCAACAAAATCGTGGCTCTGGTCGTGAGATAAGACACGTCAGCCAGTGGCAATAAAATCAACAAAACTAATAATCATGTTTATCACTGCTATCGGTGATTGATAACATCTGTCACTTCTGCGAGGAGGGCTGTTCGCGGCGATGTGTCACCGTGTAGGCAGTGACTTTGCAGAAAGTCCTAAGCGACTGTGAATGAGCGCGTGACACGGGATAGATATTCTCCGTCTATTTTTAGTAGTCGACGTGATTTAGAGCGCGTGTTTAGACCCGCACGCTAGTTAACGTCTGTGCACAAGTTGAAGATCTCTGGGTGACGTTGAGCCTAGAACAAACACAACACCGACCTATCTGAAGGTTGAGTTGTGTGTGCTTCAGCGTGTTTTGGATACGTGTTTGTTGTGAATAAAGTTGTTAACATACCACAACAACTTAGGCGTATAAGCACAAAATACATAAAGATTATGGTTTATCGCGGGAAATCTTGACTGCTGGGTTTCAACTCACATTCTGCTTGCCAACAGTTAACTGGCTTTCGCTCGTACTAGGAGCTGTTACCCTATTTGACTGAACAAATGATAATTCTGCTTTTATTATATTTGATGCCTGTTATTGGTCTGCAGACAGCTATTTTGTGTCAGACGTATATCACCCAATCATACATATCACAAGAAACTGCAGTGTTTTGAAGGGTATGTTGGCACAAAACATTTTCGCGATGCACCATTATTAGAGATGACGGCATATCGCGAAAATGTTTTGTGCCAACATACCCTTGAAAACACTGCAGTTTCTTTCAATATATATGATTCAGTGATATACTTATGACACAACGTAGCTGTCTGCAGACCAATAACATACATCAAATATTACAATATCGGGATTCTTATTGGCTCGGTAAAATAAGGTAACAACTCCAAGCACAAGCTAAAGCCAGTAATCTTCTGGCCAGCTGAACGTGTGTTGAAATCTAACAAACAGTCAAATTTCCCCGCGATAAACCATCGTCTCTAACCATTATCTCTACCTATAATGTAGAACTGAAAATAAATTGGATGACATTATGCAAAAAGAAAGCACCTACAGTTCAACAGAACCGACATATTCAAGGTCAAAATTTTATGCGTGCAACAGAAACTTGTATAAACCGTTTTCTTCTGGGTTCTTATTTTTCGTCATATATTGTGATTTAGTACTTGTTCTTTTTCAAGGACATTCTCCTGACCTCCTTCTACGTGGCATGATTATCTCAAAATCTATTATTTTGCGGGTTGGTTCCTTTCTGCTTAATGCCGTGCATCAGAGGTAAAGTTCCCTTACAATGTATAAGAACAAAATGAATAGAGACGGGAAAAATTCGCTGGTTCACTGGCCTGTCAACTAGTCTCCAATAACATTTGTACTCATGCATTCTGAAGATCTCATTGGTTGTTCGTTGACGCAGTGATGCCACATTGGACCTGCATTAAGTGGCTTCTTTATTATTGGTTTAGCACCTTCCAGGTGTCAATACTTGACGCGAACTTGTAGTTGTTTGAGTACTAGCTTGTGCCCAACTGAAACAGCGAATTATTCTAGTCCCTATCAATAAAGGCGTATTGACCCAGTCAAATGAAACAACACAGTATTAACGTCGCACAAGTATTTGTAAAATTTGGAACTTATGAAACATTTAACTTTCCTCGTGTAAAACAACTCTCTGTCCATTACATTTAGGAAATTTACCAGAAAAAATTACAGTTTATCCTAACTTATACTCTAAACCCGAATTATTAAAAATAGTGCCAGGCCAGGGTATATAACTGTAAGCACACGTGAAAACGGCTTCGCTGGTATGATTGAGTGGAGCGGGCAAATTGTGATGTTATGAACGATGGTGAGGATTATTTGAAATGAGCATGGAACGACGATGGTATGCAAGGGTGGAGAAACGGGAGTATTCTGATAAAACCTGTCACTTTCCCCAAATGCAAAATATCTGGAGCCACCTCACTGGGAATTGAACCCGGATGACAGTTATAGGAGCAGAGTGGTCTGACAACTTTTTCAACCGCGACTCCAGCTGGCATGATACAAAAAGAATGCTAATTAATTCAGCGACTGAACTGCTCTGGTTAATCGTTAATGCCTGCTGATAGTCATAAATACATTATAGTGCCATATTGCTGTTTTCCAGTGAATTTCATTGATTCTCTTGGCAAGAACACCTTACGGTATTTATACTAAATAGTATTCACTGTCTGAAATCTCAAATTCAGCTTTGCAGTGTATTACAGTATTATACGCGTATTTAGAAATTTATATGCTCTTCAAATCACTTCAAAATGCGAGTTCCTAGGCCCTCTGCATCACAGAATATTTAGGAATACAGAAGTGGAACAGCCAGAAGGATGGCAAACTCAGTCACACACTCTAGCAAAATGACTTCGCTGGCGAGCAACATGGCGGAAACGACTGCCGCCAGTCAGCGTAAGGTGGCTAACCTGCTAGTGAAGGAAACCTCTGTATACAGAAAGAATAATTTTGTAGTGAAGAGTCCCTGCCAAATTGTCTTGGGTGAGCACGATAATTATTTGGCAGGGTCAATTTTAACAAAATATTTTGTAGCTGCCACTAAACATTTTTTCCGTGTAACATGCAGGGCCAAACAGACACGGGGCCGGTATCAACAGCCTCGAGTTGCCAATAAACGGCTACGTTATTTCACATCTGTATTACGGTTTAGTCTGTGGTTGGGTGTTGCCACTGCAACTTTGAAGGCTCGCAGACTCGCAGCCAGGGTGTGACAAAGGAGTGCCTCGCACCGCCTCCCGCCCATTCAGGGAATGTGGCTCACCCTTCACCACAAGATTATGAAGAACGTCCGTAATTTATCTTGCACTTATTGTTATGTTAATTACATGGCTTCCCCTCCCCAGAAGAGATAATTTAGACTTCCCCTAGTTCCATTGTCTACGCGGTTATACACTACATAATGTGTTCTGAGTAACAACATGTTCAGAATCTTTATTATTGTTTAATTTTCCTTGTAACGTCCACACTTCCACATCAGTAGGTTAACTGATGAATCTCTTACGTACTTAACGCAACTAAACTTTGATATAAAAAACGTGATTCGTTTGAATCCCGGGAATATGAACCCGGGGCCATTAAATGAGACAACTTCTAAACGACTTCTGACTAAATAAGAGTACGCGTCACGCCAGTGACTCAAAACTCGGGTAACTTATACCGTCAACTACACCGAAGCAGACGTACAAAAATACTAGAATAGGCTTCGGGATTTGAGTAGCGATTAAGTATAATACCTAGAGATGATGGTTTATCGCGAGAAAACTTGATTGTTTGATGGGTTTCAACACACGTTCATCGTACCAGAAGATTACTGGCTTTAGCTCGTACGTGAAGATGTTGCCCTATTTGACTGAGCATCCCGATATTGTAATATTTTATGCCTGTTATGGGTTTGCAGACAGCTACGTTGTGTCAGAAGTATATCACCGATTCAGATATCTTGCAAAACACTGCAGCGTTATCAAGGGAATGTTGTCACAAAAAATTTTCGTCATATACCATCATCTGTAATAATACCGTTTGACGCATATCGAATTCAGTAAGCTACGATCATGGCCAATAACTATATTCCGACTGCTTTTGCAAGAATTACACAAAGACGACTGCACAAAGACGACTCAACACAAAGATTGTTCTACACAAAGATGGCTCTACACAAAGACGACTCTACACAAAGACGACTGCACAAAGACGGCTCTACACAAAAACGACTCTGCACAAAGACGGCTCTACACAAAGACGGCTCTACACAAAGACGGCTCTACACAAAGACGGCTCTACACAAAGACGGCACTACACAAAGACGACTCTACACAAAGACGACTCTACACATAGACGACTCTACACAAATATTGTTCTACACAAAGACGGCTCTACACAAAAGAGGGCTCTACACAAAGACGGCTCAACACAAAAGATGACTCTAGACAAAAACGGCTCTACAAAAAAGAGGGCTCTACACAAAGACGGCTAAAAACAAACACGGCTTTACACAAAGACACACCGCCCATTACCTCATGAAGCAGAGCTGCAGATATGCAGGTACGTGTCTGTGCAGAACTATTTTCGCCTGAATCCCAGGGTCCCTAGAAATGGAGAATCATATCCTCGAAATGCTTCATTCATGCACAAGTGTATATAAGTTACACAAAGCCATATTGACATGACTGTACTGTCCAAGTTCCTAGGCCTCGGGGAGAATGCGGTGACGACGTGCTTGCGTGTGCAAGGGGGAAATACGTGGCGATTCAGCGTTAGTCGTAGCATCCAAGCTGAAATATTCCCCGAGCAAAACAACGCACGTTAACCAACGCACGTTCTTGTAAACAACCGAGTATGTTTGCGACGTGAAGATGATAAGCTCTTCGCTATTTACGCTCCATCCCTGGAAGATATCAAGCGCGGCACACAGCAATGATACGTGTCTATAAGAGTCACTTTTTATTATTAATATATTTCCTGGTGCTTACAGAAGCTGCTACATTTACGTCCCTCCCATGGCATATGACGCAATGGAAATTCGTTGCAACGTGATTTGAGAGGACCCAGTTCAGTAGCTAACTATTTAACTAAAGGCATTTTCGGTGACTAAGTATGAACCGTATAGTTATAGTTAGAAACAATTTACTATAAAGTTACAACTATTTTCAACAGCACGCAAAAATGTTTTACAATATTCCTCTCCTTTGGGCAAAGAAAACTGTTTCTTACTAAACAGCAGAGATTGGTAGAGATACTTAGAGAGACTGGAAAATCGCGAAAATATTTAGCATAGTCTCCAATAAACTACAGTATATTAACCGTGACACGTATGAACAGTTTTGTGGCGAATCACACACGATGTGTGTCCAAGCTGTACAGTTCTAGCTGGGCCTGTTGTAGAGAGAAACAATGCTTCAAATATACCATAGCTAAAATAGATACAAAACATTCAGTTTTATATACAGTATGTCGGAGCCTAGCAAATAGTCAACTATTCCCGCGATTTTCCAGTGTCTCTAGAGATACTGGATTTCAATTTTTTTTTAATTCCCCTAAATCGTTCCAAAGCGATTTCTTGGGTGGTTACTAACTTATTGGCAACCAATATAGAATAATGCAAAATAGGTTATTCTAGAAAATAGTTTTAGTGAACTTTGTGAGCAGACATGATGCTAGTGTGACGTGTGTCCATTAAACTATTTACATCAACGTCATAATTTTATAATTTCGGTTCCGACGCAAAAAATTACACTGTAGGAATGAGTCACACTGCCAAAATCCGTTTTGTGGGATTGCTGTTATTTAATTAACATATTGACGACCTAGTTCAAAAGGGAAATAACTTAAAATTCCCAGTTTTGTGTAAAATGCATATAGAAAGATTTCCCTTTCGCCGAAAAATCTGTTAATTTACATGTTTGGTTGGTGTAAATTTGCAGCAAAAGTACATAACTACTATTTAAGGTGTTTAAAATGTTTATAATATGCCATTGCTGACATTATCATACTTTAAAATATCAAAAATAATGCACTTTCTATCTAGCTCTTCATTGGCAGTCAGAATAAAATGCCATGTTATTATAACAAGTGAATTTACGTGTTGTTTATCTTTTTAACTGAGTTAATTGCACTTCTATCTATGTGTTGGTGAGCCAAATTCAAAAATTCAATTTTTTGAGTTACTACCCTTTTGAACTCGGCGATCGATATTCGCAGATAATTTATGTACCACGGTCTCTTAAATACACCAAGATTTTGTGTATACATTTTAACAACTAAAATTGACTCTGGAAACGCATATTTTAGACTTGTTCGCTTCCCGAAAATTCATTTAAGAAACGGAAGGGAGAAATGGGAATTTGTCTTCGGGTGAGTAATTGTTCTTAAAAACAATATTGGAGTACAGACAAGGCCGCAGTTTGCGCAGTGGCTGGAGCACTCGCCTTCCACCAAGGCGATCATAATTCGATTCCCGGCGGGGTCGGTCCCCGGATTATCGCATGTGGGAATCGTGCCGGGCGATGCCGTTGGTCGGCGGGATTTCTCGGCGATCTCCCGTTTCCCCGCCCTTTCATTCCGGTAGTGCTCCATACTCATCTCATGTCACCCCTCACCAGCGCTAAAGACCTCGATGTTAAGCGCTGACCAAAACCTCTCACTCACTCTGAGCGCCCCCCACTCCCCCAAGATAGCTAAAAACGGCAATTTCAGGCTGCCGTACTTCAAATTGTAGTAGCCGGTTGTATGTGAAACTTAGGTAGAGTCGGATAATAAACTTAGCTACAGACTTTCCATCAATGAAATCACATGGTCACCGCTCAAAGTTCCGCGGTATAAATTGGTCGGAAGGAGTCTTGCGCGCTAGTTCAGTGTTTGGCTCGTTGTGGTGATTCGGCATTTGATGCGCGCTCCTATGTCGCCCTTGTAACCCCATAACTTCTGAGCAGCTAACGAGAAAAACCGCTCAAGATAAGCGGCACCCTTAATATTGGTATAAAATGGCTCCACTCCTATGATTACACGCTGCACTTGTGCAAGGTCTGTGCCTTGCACGCCATAACCATGACCGTATTTAGTAGAAGGCCGGAGTCTTGACTGCCCAAGTCTCTGTAACGTGTCTAGATGCAGATTTAGTGGCGTGTACACGTCTACACAGACTAAGGCGACCGGCAGCAGGCCTCCGATGCAGCGTTGCCACATTTAAGACTCCCGCCTTCTTCTAAAGACGGCCATGCCATAACACATTCTAACAAAAGACTTAGCAGACTGTACTAAAATGTTTTAGCCTAAAACAACGTCGAACGTTGTTTATTAAACTTAAGTGTGTATTATTCAATTCACTGTGTCCTGACCTAGTACTACTAATATATAGAGCCGCGATTTTATGGCGAAAAGATTTTTGCAACATTTGGTTTCGACGCGTCATGTGCACACCTGCAGCTCTGCTACATCGTCTGTGGTTGGATGTTTTTACACTCACTGGCCTTGGCAAATTACAGACCTACATACTCACAATAATCTTATTCTGATTGGTGCAGTCCAATGAGAGACGTGTCTGAACGAAGACACGTTGCCAATAACCTTGAAACAGAACTGCCGATGTACACGTGAGTCACTGAAACAAAGTGGGGCAAAAATCTTTTCGCGACAAAATCGTGGCCCTACTATTAACTAGAGGCCGGAAAATTTCGCTGATTCAATGGCCAGCATGCTAGAATCCATTGTACTATGCATATTCAAGCCGCTTCTATTCGTTCCTTGTCTGTTGTTCCACTGAGTAGCAGCTGGTTGACTAATAGTCGGGGCTTGAGTATGCATAGGACAGTGCATTCTAACGTGCAGGTCATTGAATCAGCGAAATTTTCCGACCCCTACTAATAGAGGCAAGATTATTTCGCGTATTGATTCTAGATCAGGTTGAACGCCAATAATGTATACTTTACTACTCCTTCTGTTATTAGACGACACCTGTTTCAACACATGTTTGACGACTGCAGCCAGTGATAAATAAGGAAACAAGTCGTGATGGTAACACGTGTTACGGTTACAAGCCAATGGATATTTGACTTTGGCCAGTGTGTGTATATGTCTGAGAAGTCTAGGCTGTTGCCAGATGAATACGCGAAATACTCGTGCCTCTACCTACTAATAACGTTACTGAACATCTAAAAAAATGAGCTTTACTTACCTGTTTTTTAAAACAAACATAACATTCGTGCGTTATGGTTAATTATAGTTTCTTACTGTGCAGCAAATACAGAGGATAAGACTAACCTAGTACACAGATGACAACCTTCTCATACATAACTTACGTCTGCTCCACGCTATAAGTGAGCAAAATGGCATAACGCTAAGTTCAATTCTACTACACTGCAGGGCCCCGATTAAATGTCACTACCCTTACGACTTTTTAACTGCGCATTTGTAAACAAATCAAATGTACTTGTACCGAAGTATTTGACAGCCGCATATTTACAGCCGTATTTCACCCATCTCCGTGGCCTGTTGCACGTTGGTACGTGTGTGCGTATTTAATTCCACTGTAGCGCAGCCAGACACAACACAGGTGAAAACTTTGCGTTGCACTCTTAAAAGCGGTATTTAATCGGTCCCCAGGTTGTTAAGATACTCTCATTTCTGATATGTGAGTTTGGCCAGGCTAGTTATGTTGATACCGGCTATTGGTCGAGATGTATGGTTTATCGCGGGAAAACTTTACTGTTTGCTGGTTTTAAACGCACGTTCTGTCCACCAGAAGATTACGGGCTTTCGCTTGTACGTGGAGTTATTCGACTGAGCCAATAAGAACCCTGCAGTTGTCATATTTAATGCCTGTTACTGGTCTGCAGACAGTTATGGAGTGTCTGACGTATATCACCCAGTCATACATGTTGCGAGGAACTACAGTATTTTCAAGGGTATGTTAGCACAAAACATTTTCGCGATATACTATCCTATCAGCTCTAATTATAGGCCTACAAATTAGTAGAGACACGAAAATTCGCGATATGATTTGGTCGCAGACTAAACTTCTGCTTCCTATGGGATACATTCGGGGACCGACCCCGCCGGGAATCGAACCGGAATCTCCTTGGTGGGAGGCGAGAGGTCTGACCCCTCCACCACCGCGGCCCCCGTTTGCAGACGAATAACAGACATCCAGCCGTACTGCACCAGAACTACTAATGGCCCAGTCAAATTGGGACTCTCCAGTAACGACAGAAAAACGTCATAAATGAATATATTACACTGAAACCCAGCAACCAGAAACTTTTCCGCGAGTAACAATTATTATAAATGATGGTATATCGCGAAAAATTGTTGTGCCAACATACCCTTGAAAACACCGTAGTTTCTCGCACACGTATGATAGGTAGGGACCCTTAATTTTCGCGAAAAGAATTCTGCCCCACTTTGTTTCAGTGACGTGCACATCTGCAGTTTTACTTCATGGTTATTTGCAGCGTGTCTTTGTGAAGTGATGTCTCTCATTTGACTTTGCCAATCACAGTAACGTTACTACAACTTCATAAGTCTATGATTTGCCTTTAAAACCCCAAGACACGCCAGAGCTAAGACGTCCAATCACAGGTTATGAGGCAGAGCTGCAGATGTGCTCGTAAGTCACTGAAACTAAGTGGGGCAAAATTATTTCCGCGAAAATTAGAGGTCCCTAATGGTTAGGTGATATACGTCTGACATAACGCAGCGGTCTGCAGACCAATGACAGGCATCAAACATTACAATAGTGGGATTCTTAGTGGCTCAGTCAAATAGGGAAACAGCTTCCCGTATAAACGAAAGCCAGTAATCTTTTCATACGATGAACGTGTGTTGAAACCCAGCAAACAGTCAAGTTTTCCCGCGATAAACCATCATCTCTAACTATAGTGTTTCCTCAGCAAATTATTTTCCAGGATTGCCAATCATTTGTGAATACGTTTTTACAACCGACTGTAGATTCCTTGAATTGTTACACAAGCACAGTGCACATTCTTGGCTCGGTGAGCGAGCGACTACGTGCGTGTTGACACGCAAAATCGCAAGTCACGTGATGTTTCCTCTACGTCTGCACGTCTATTCTGCTTGGCGGTTGCAACGGCAAACGCGAATGTGGCATTTTGTGAAAGCTGGTCGTATTACTGCTTTCACTTACAATAACTCCCAAACAATAAACATGTAGTTGTTAAAACGGTTCGTCATATTTTTTTCTCGATATTTTATGATTTTGAGTTCTTGGGAACATTTCAGCCACTCTATCAAATAAAAAAAATGTTAACTGCAAAGATAGTTAAATATATGTGACAAATTGTTCTAAATTCACTATTATAGGCCTGTATTTTTATCTGTAGTGTTACAGAGTACGCAAATAACACAAAATACTTTCCTCTAAAATGCCTCGCAGTCGCTCATCCGGGAGATTTTTTACGCGTGGGTATAAATATCCTTGTTTACTTTAAAAAAATAATAAAAAAAAAGTTTGAGCTACAGCAAAATGTCACACCAACCACACAACGTATAGCAGGGAAATAATTTCGCTCTCTTGAGGCCATGAAAAAAAAAAAAAAAAAAAAAAAAAAAATCTCTGCTACAAACTGAAACTTGCACTTGGAAAAGTTTCTAAACTTTCAGTGAAGTGAAACATTCACTTGAATTTGTAACGGTTCTGGTTATAAATACAGGATTAAAAAAAAAAAAAAGTATTTACCCGTCTTTGTAGACTGTTTTCTATGGCACAAATTCAATTCATTCCATCAAAAAATGTTTAAACATACTAATATTCTTAAAAGACTGTAATTTCCCTGGTGTAAACCTAATATTTGTACTTATTTTTATACGTGAATGAGAAGTTCTTATCCAAACGTATGAAATCTCATTTAGGCCAACTTCATGAACGTGAATGAGAAGTTCTTATCCAAACGTATGAAATCTCATTTAGGCCAACTTCATGAACGAGATTACAGAACATAAAATGTAATATCCGAAAATAATATGTTTGCAGCAGTACAAAATGAGAAGAACGAATATCTTATGTGTTTGTTACAACACCCAGCATTCAGACAAGCCAGACGCGCTAGAGCATAATGTTGATTTAGGTGTGGTAAGGATGGGGGGGCGCAAAAACTCATGTACGTTGCAAATATACACGTACCCCAAACGGCTCCTTCCCCGGCAAATTTTGAATTTTAAGGTGAGATTTAAGGGTTTCTGAACAGAAATATTGAGTATACAGCTGGAACATATATTTCAAAATTTTTTGCAAAAAATTATCTAGAATAAATAATTATTAATTTACACATACCCAAAAAATATGTTGGGGGGAGCAAAACAAGTACTTTGTCCCCCCCCACATATATTATTGGAGTGGAGGGGGAGGGGTAACCGCCCCTGCTGCCCTCGCGGCTCCGGCGTCACTGACACAAGTTGTACAAATTCGGATTAGTAAGGCAACTCCTAGACAACGGTTAGACTTAGAATTCTTTTGTGAGTTTCAGACGATACCTTTCAAATAAATGAACAGGACTTGTTTAGATATTTTAAGGGATGATCGATATGAGATACGACGAAATAACTTGGATATAATGAAACTACACGACACTGCCAATAGTGCAGGATGTACAGTAGGTGGAGTTATTTAAGGCTTTGGAAATTAATAAAAACAATTTAGAATCGATACAGAAGAAAGATTAAAATAAATTTTCTGATTGTTGTTAACTAGTCTTTCCTTTGATAAAATTATGGTACTTAGCAAAAACCAGTTTGAACGCTTCTATGTAACAGTTTGTTTAGCTCAGTGGTTAGAGCTGTTGGCCCGAGAGTGAAAAGTAGTTCCTGATTCAATTCCCGGCTACTTCCACGGGTTCACGACTAGGTGCGACGATTGTCCTTGCGGAAGACATTAGCGAAGCACCGCAGTCTTATACTCGCCTTGTAACAGGTGTTCTCCCGAGGTCGTCAACTTCCTAATAAATAATGTAAACCGCAATAATAAAATAAAAAATGGTTTAAACGTGTCTGCTCCCTTTCAGTATTAAAAAAAAACACTCGAAAAAAAAACAGCGGAAGTGCACAGTAAAAAAAATAAGTACTTCGACAAAAAAATTCTATGGGAAATTGTCTCCAAATAATCTTTTTGTAAGTTCACCAAAATATTGTAAACTTTACAGGAAATGCATGTAAGTATACAAATATGCCCATTTATTTGCAATTATCCTTATATATTTACAAATAATAATTGTGTGTACATTTACAACAATTGTCTGAGGCACCGCCAAAAACTTTTGGCAAACTGGTTTTCAAGATTTTTTTTTTTAACTACAAAATATTTTGTTAAATGTGACATGCCATTGAAGGTTATTTTGTTTCACATCAAACATTCATTTGTTTCATATCAAGCACTCTGCTCATAAAAATAGTTGACACTTGTCGTCAGAGGCTTTTGGAAAATGTAGACCATGGTCTGCGACATTCTTGTTGTGTTGCCTAGATATATAAATGTGATCTTTGAACGATTCTTGCAATGGGTTGGTATTATGTATAGAACTGATATCATGGACATACGCCATTGCTTGCGAATGTTGCCGTCTTGCAGAAAACATCCACAATAAAACGAAAAACAACAACAAAAACCAACAAAGAAAAGTCGAGCGTTAGCTGTTGTCAACAAACAAATAACATACATACAGTCCTAGAGAGGGACATAATTCGTAGCCACAAAGTGGAACAGCCCGGTATGGACCCGGTATGCATCCTTCCATAAAGCCTGAAGACGGGAACAGATCCCAGTTCCCGAAACGTCGCATCTGTTGTCGTCCAAGAAGCCTTCTATTTTTTCGTCCGTTTTTCGTCTGTTTTTTTCGTGTTTCGTCGTTGTTTCACACTCATTTCGTCTCTCGACTTTTGTGTTGTCTTCGTTGTGTTTGTCTGTCTATTACCTGTTTTCATAAGTCTCTTTTCTGTATTCTCGTTCGTTTTTGTTGTGTCGTCTTTCATCACACGACTATATTCCAGCTAGGAATTAAT